>OY856415.1:592091765-592244265 GCA_963693085.1 Alisma plantago-aquatica
GCTGCTATACAATCTCCCTTATATACAACTCATCTAACTTGGGAACATTGGCTGCAATCTGCATGGGTAAGAAATGCATAAACTTGGTCAAGTGATTCTACTATGGCCCATACAACATCATACCCATTCATAGTATTGGGTAAACCAACAACAAATCCATGTTGGTTCTCACATTTCCATTCATGGATTAGTAAAGGTTATAGTAAACCACTTGGTCGTTCATTCTTGTCCTTAATATGTTGTCAGGTGATGCACTTGGAAATTTAATTTGCCATATCATTCTTCATACCTCTCTGCCAAAAGTTACTTTGCAAGTCTTTATAGTGGATCTATTATGTATTAAATACTTACAAACATGTGCGTGATGAGTATATTTATACCCATCTTTGCATATAGTTTTATCTACTTTTTAGGGGCTATTATGTTTTTATTCCTTAATTTTACCCTTAAATTTACTTAAAAGCAATTATCTTCCTTTTTATATCCTTTAATGCATTTTAAATACTTTTCATGCAAAATAGACAAATATACACTTCATTTCCTAGAAGTATGACCAAGCCCTCATGATGCCATACCTCAAGGGAAGGAAGACCCTATAAGTTATCCAGTGTCCACCTTCCAATCACCCAGTCAAGCGATCGGCTCCGCCAGTTGCCCGACTCGAGCCGCTCCTTATCCAGAGTCTCCAAGATTCTTTAGTTATGAGGCACGCTCTCTGCATCGAGCCTACCCCAGTTCAACCCACACTGGTCACCGGAGAACCGAATATGATGTCTAGATTGAGTAACCAACACGAGTCACCTGGTGGATGAGTACGAGTCATGCAATTGGTTGCCTTCAACCATAATTATTCAACATTTGGGTTTCTATGTTGAGGAATGCATCTATAAAAGAGAACCCTTGTCATCCATTCTAAGGGTTTCTAATCATTTTTAGAAGCCACATTAGCACAACACAAACCCTAAAGAGGAGCAAGGAGACAGTGGATGCAGTAGAGAGACTGGTCTTCCTACACTAGATGTCATGCCCCCTTCCATTATTCTACCTATATTTTTGTTGTTGTATATCACAATGATTTATTAGACATTTGTGTTGGGGCATGGAGACTAAACCTAACAACCCATATTTTATTCTAGCCTGTATCTAAACTCAATAATACTATTAATAAGTGAAGTATCATTCTTCTTATCTCATTTCCTTGCAAATTGATATCTTGATTTGCATATATGTTATAATTGTGGATGTGTGGGTTGTTGTAAACCCCCTCAAGTGTCAGCAAATGATAGTGAGGTGATTGGGTTATGATCTGCTAATGTGTCGAAGACTAGTCAACCATAGTTAGAGAGTCCAATCAGATAAAATAGGAATTTGGGTACCGAGACTGGTCAACCATAGTTAGAGAGTCCAATCAGATGAAATACAAATTTAGATATCGAGACTGGTCAATTCTATAAGGAGTGGGATCCCAGAGGGGAACCAATCCCTACTAAAAATTTGAAGAATAAAACATCCATTCCAAACACATCCAAAAGATATGTTGGAGTGGGTGTAAAATTTTGAAATCTTATTTATGGTATACAAAACAACCTAAGTGTAGCAGCAGAATAAAAATCATTGACTATATTCAATTTCTTGATAATATTACAAAAGTATATCTTAATATCACACATAGGGTTACATTAGGGTGATTTATACATGCATTATCTTACTAGGGGCATATAAAACATCACTTAGGTCTAACCTCAACCTTGTTTGGCTAATCTCAAAAGGTCAAACTTCAAGGGTAGGGTTTGAGATCCAGTATGTTACAACACTCCAACCCTTAAAAGGATTTTGTTCTCAAAATTTATTGATCCAAACATCAAACAACCAACTACTCTCCATCCCTTAAAAAAGGTTTAACTGAACAAGTCAAACTAAACAATATTTAGTGTTACCCATATAACTTTTAGTTGTGAATGTATTAGAGATCTATGTTATTCACGTATCCAACTAAAAGTCAGAACCATCTAGGGTTGAGTTTTAGGTTCTTGTGTCTCTAACCTAACAACCCTAAGATCCAAAAAGTGATAGGGTACAAAGGGTAGGTACACTACACCTTAACATTATCTTACATATTCCTACTCACTTTTTCATAATTAGGGTTAGGATTCTATGCCAACTAATTTGAGGGCTTCTCCAGAAAACTTCACATATCTCTTTATTGTGATTTAGTTTAGGAAATCATCGAGAAAATATGAGAATTTTGTATATATATATAATAGTATAATGAAAATATTTTTTATTGGTGAAAAACTTGGCGATGTAAAACAAACATGCCGGCAAAAATCAATACAAAAGCCAAGTCACAATTATCCATATAAAGGTCTTCTAAACCTATTACTCCCTCATAACCAAATTTTCATCCTTAAATCAAAACCTCATTGTATTAAAAGATACCAATCATCATTATAGATCAATGGGTGAACATCTCACCTATAGGTAACTTAGCAAAGTAAAGGGTTCTAATAGGGAGACAAGATTGAAATAGTCAGATTTTAACTACCATTGGCTCTAATACCATGCTATAAGGAGTGGGATCCTAGAGGGGAACCACCCCCTACTAAAAATTTGAAGAATAAAATGTCCAGTACAAACACACCTAAAAGATATGTTGGAGCGGGTGTAAAATTTTCAAATATGGTATACAAAACAACCAAAGTGTAGCAGCAGAATAAAAATCATTGACTATATTCAATTTCTCAACAAGATTACAAAAGTATATCTTGATCTCCCACATAGGGTTACATTAGGGTAATTTATACATGAATTAGCTTACTAGGGTCATATAAAACATCACTTAGGTCTAACCTCAACCTTATTTGGCTAAGCTCAAAAGGTCAAACTTCTAGGGTAGGGTTTGAGATCCGATATGTTACAGGTTCCAAGGGAGTCTAATCTATGCAATGATATGTATCCCATGAGGGTGCAATAGCTAAGCTTCTATTTAGTAAATTGTTATTTAGGCATTAAATCTTGCCAAAATAATTAAGTGGGCTTTGATGAGTGAAACCCCATGCCCTGGTCCTTTTTATGATCATTTATTTATTTCTTTAATCATTGTTACTACTGACATCAATTTAGTTTAATCAATCAATCAACTTTCTCAGTGATAAATATTACTCTTGATACTTTTGAATATATTAACTGCTTAAAAAGGATGTCCATTGGGTTTGATCCTTAAGTATACTACAATAAGTCTTCCATTTGTACAGATTGGGGAATTAGTGCACAACTTTGGGTTTAACCTAAGGATTATTCCCTTAGGGTTTTTATTGGTGCAACGTTTGGAGCCCGATCAAAAGTTGGTGTCATTTTTGGGGACAACAGTAGTTATATATTTTTATAAGTTTAAGTGTAATTAGGTTTTTATTTTTATTCTTGATGTTATTGAAAATCCTCCAGAACTCTACTCATCAACTCACGATCATTGAGCTCTTTTTTAGGTACTTGTAGCACATGTGAAGATCTAAAAGTCTGTACTCTGGATTATTGTTTGTTGAAATTAAGTGAACTCTCAAAAGACTTTTCAAGGAGAAAACCATAGAAGAGCCAACAACTGTAGAGGAAGCTATTCAAGCATGAACTGAAGCATCCATCATGGCCCAACCAGATATAATCATCATGGAAGCCAGGACACATGCGGAAGCCGAACTAAAAATATGCTTTGAAGATGCCAAAGTCATAGAATTTGCCAAAGAATTGAGGATTTTTTCTATCCCCAAAGGCACTGACCTAACTCATCAGTTAAATCTCTAGGAAACTCAATTGAGATCAGAGCCCAATGGGTTAGTCTTTTACAAAATTATTCCTTTATAGGAAGGATTGGAGATGACTGTCCAGAACACCTCCTCAAATTCATCGATCTTTTCTCAATGGTAAAGCCATCATGTGCCACTAATGATGCCATGTGATCAAAAATATTCAAATAATCCTTAACCAATAAAGACAGAGTGTGGTACAAGCCCTTTGAGGAGATCCAATCACCTAATGGGAAGCTATGGAAATCCAATTTCTGGAGAAGTTTTATCCATCCTTGATGATGTACTCAATTAGAGGACAAATCACAAGATTCAACTAGGTGACTGAAGAATCTCTATATGAAGAATGGGAAGATTCAATGAACTCCCACGTAAGTTCCAACATCATGGCATTCCCAAAAACCAAATCATTGAATTTTACTATCGGGGTGTCAAAGATGAGATTGAGAAGTTCCTTGACTCCTCCCATGGAAATTCTATGTGCCCAAGTTTTGATAGCACGCTGAAGATCATCAACCTTGCTGCCAAAAATCAAGCTCATTGGTGAAGGCCTTCGGGTAAAGGTGCTCTTAAAGTAGCTATGGTGGAGGATCGTTTAGAACTCAAGTCCATATTTAAAACACTAAGGGCTCTCTCTCTCTCTCTCAAGTAGGATAATCTTGAAAAATCTTTCAATGCATATGAGAGGAAGAACTAGACAACCCTAGTTCAAATTGTTGTGTCATCCTGTAAGTTTTGTCATGTAGTGGATCACAAGACAATTCATTGCCAACAATTGTATGCTGCATTGCACAAAAATGAAGTTGAGAAACAACATATAGTCACCCAAGTCAAAGACTTGAATTCGATCCATACTATCCAATGACAAGAATATTATAACCCAAATCAGGCTCGTAACCATCTGGTTTTCCAATATGAGAATCCAAGTAGAGCCGAGAGCCCCACTTAGAAGACCCTACCATAGGATACTTAAGCTAGAGAACCATCCAACTACATTGGCCAACACAATCAATGGAATTACCTATTTAATTTCCTAAGAAGTAATTACCAATAGAGGCAGTAGTATCAAAATCTAAATAAAGCCCCAACATTGTAGATAGAGCCAACACCAACACAAGATCTAGTAAAGACACTCCAAAAGATGATGGTGACATACCAAACTAAACTAACCAACACCACGACTAATCAAAAGATATTGAAGTCACATATCACTTGTCTAGTGGATATTTAACAACCCCCAACATGAATGATTGTAGGTCAACCAAAAAATAACCCCAACATCTAGAGAAGTTGAACACCATAATAACAAGGTCAAGAAACGTGTACTGCACACCCCTGGCCCCCACTACTGTATTAGTTCCTCCTTCTAAAAATGAAGGCACCCTAGTCAGGACCCTAAGTCACTCGAATGACCAACCAATGGTTAGTCTAGCATCAGCCTGGACACCAGACTCCCCTATGATGTGAGCTTAGCCAGACACTAGTGAGAACTCACCCGTTGTAGCACCAATAGTCAACTCTACACTGTCAACATTACCAAGAGCACCTATGTATAAACCTTATGTACCCTATCTTGGTCACCTCAAGCAAACTAAGTTGGACAACAGATTCATTAAATTCAAGGACACTATGAAAAAACTCCATGTTGACATTCCATTCCTTAATGCATTAGATGAAATGCCAACTTGGTGCAAATATCTCAAGTACTTCTATCCAAAAAGTATATGACCAAGGAATGTGAAAACTATGAAGATACCACAAACAACCACTGATATATTCCTAAACTAGATGCCTCAAAATCAAAAGGATTCAGACTCATTTGGGATAGATTGTTTCCTAATAGATGACACATGTGGTAAGGGACTTGTTAACCTAGGCACAAGCATAACAATTATGTAATATACTTTGTGCCAATGTCTAGGGTTCATTCATCTTTTTCCCACAACTATGACCATTCAACTGGCTGTTGCATCTATGTTGAATCCTCTGGGGACAATAAAGGACGTTCTTGTCAAGTTAAAAGACACATACATCCCATGTGATTTTAAAGTCATGAACATTAAAGAAGACAATCGATATCCTTTGATTTTCGGGGTTCCCTTTTTATCCACAGCACAAGCCTTAATTGATGTTGAGGCCAGAACTCTACTCCTACATTTAGGAAAAGAGATTCTTGTATATCGGGTTTTCATATGGTTTGAAGGCCCTCAATTTTTTTTCTAGACTGTGTCGATGAAATGAACCAACTAAGATAAGAACCTTATGAAGATCTCCTACAAACAGTGTTGTAACGCAACGAAGCTGATGAGACTCTCAAGTATCCATGTATGTTAAACATCTAGATGCCACATAAGCTGAAGATGGAGGCACCAAAATTTTTGGAGACCTAAGGATGGAAGAAGAAATATCTAATGATCTATCAGTACAAACACTGCCAAAATTGAACACACTACCTAGAGGACTAAAGTATTGATTCATCTCTGGGGGAACCTATACCTAGTGATAGTTAGATCTAATCTTAGTCCAGGAGAAGAAGGCAAGATGATGACCATATTCAGAAAGGGGAGGAAAAACAAAGGGGAATAGCATGAGTGATCTCACCAATGCAACTCTCTTCATGCACAAGATACCCTGGTAGAATACCACAAACCCTCATGAAACCTGCAACACAAGCTTTACCTGAATATGAAAGAGGTCATGCAGAAAGAAGTGGTCAAACTTCTACACATTGGTATAATATATCAGATCTACGATTCTTAATGGATGAGCCATGTTCAGGTAGTAACAGGGAATGGTGAAACCAATATCATGAAAAACAATAAAGGAGAACTCATTCCCACAGTGACTGTCATGGGTTGGAGGATGTGTATTGACTATCATAAGGCAACCATGAAAGATCATTACCCACTTCCATTTCTGGACCATGTTTTGGAGAGACTTGCTCATCATGATTTAGTTCTATTATTTGTTTGGCTAATCCTAGTTCTACAAAATTCCCATCCATCTCGATGACTAGGATAAAACTACTTTCAACTACCCCTTTGGAACATATGATTTCAGACACATGCCATTTGGTCTTTGCAATGCCCTAACAACTTCCAAACGTTGTATGGCATCATCTTTTCTAGGCTTACAAAATCCATCATGGAGGCTATCATGGATGACTTCTCTATGTACGGGGAATCTTTCAACATATACTTTGACAACTTCATCATTGTTCTAACTAGATTTGAGGAGGCGCAAATAGTCATACACTAGAAAAAGTGCAAATTCATGGTGCGTGAAGGTATTTTTCTGGGTCATAAAATCTCCAGCCAAGGAATTGAAGTCAACCAAACCAAGATAGAAGTGATAGAAAACTACCACCGCCTACAACCATGAAGGACATCCATGCTTTTCTTGACCATGCCAATTTCTATAAAAGGTTCATATGTTACTTCATGAAGATTGCAAAACCCCTTACCAACCTTCTGTAAAAGGAAGTTGATTCCAATTTTAATATAATAATTCATGAAGAGCTTCTCTGTAGTAAAGAAGTTCCTAACCACTAACCTCATAGTCTGTTCACCTGATTGGTCACAACCCCTTGAGATTATGTGTGACTCAAGTGATTACACGATTGGGGCCATCCTGGGGCAACACATCGACAACAAACATCAATTGATCTACTAGGCCTCAAAGACCCTCAATGAGGCTCAATGGAACTACACCACAACAGAGAGAGTGCTAGCCACCGTGTATGTTTTCCATAAATTCTAGTCTTAGTTGGTGGGATCCAATGTCATAGTCTACACTGATAATGAAACTATCAAATATGTGATGTCAAAGAAAGATGTGAAACCAAGGCTTATTCGATGGATCCTTCTTCTACAAGAGTTCGATTTGAAAATTAGGGACAAAAAAGAAAGTGAAAATGTTGTTGTTGATCACCTGAGTTAACTTAATTATGAAGATAAGAAAACAAAAACCATTGACAGATCTCTCCCAGAAAACCACCAGTTGTGACTTGAGGTAAATTGGTCCTGGTATGCTGACTATTTTAACTATTATCTGTAGGACTGATTCACTCAAAATTTAAAGGACAAAACAAAAGGAAATTCCTACAATACATCCAAAAATTATAATGGGATGAACCATTTCTTTTTGGGTTGTTTACTGATGGGCTCTACCTATGGTTCACACAGGAAGAATCAAAGGATGTCCTACAACATTGCCACTCTGGATCTACATGTGGACATATGTCCACCCAGAAAACTACTGCCAAAGTTCAACAATATGGTTTTTTATCGGCCAACCATCTTCAAACATGCATATGACAACACTCGTCTAGGTGACCAATGTCAATGGTTGGGCAGCATCTCTAGATGAGACCAAATGCCCCTTACACAATGACAAGAATTTGAAAATTTTGATGTTTGGACATTAATTGCATGGGGATATCCCCCCTCATGTGGGTTCTCATACATCTTGGTAGTAGTGGATTACATCTCTAAATGGGTTGAAGCCACAATCTCGTGTGACTCAAATCCCAACATCAAAATGCTCAAAGATATTATATTTCCTAGATTTGGAGTACCACAAACTGTGATATCAAATGGGGGATCTCATTTCACCGAAAGGAAGTTTGACTCATTGTTGAAGGAGTATGGGGTAAATCACAGGACAACGTCTCCCTACCATTCTCAGATAAGAGACCAGGTTGAAGTCTCCAACCAGAAGATCAAATCCATATTGGAAAAAACCATGAGAAGAATGAGGAAAAACTACGCCTTACAACTCAGTGACCTTTTATGGTCCTATCGAACTGCCTTCAAAACACCACTTGGAACAACTCTTTTCTATTTGATTTATGGAAAATCATGTAATCTCCCAGTGGGAATGTAGCACAAGTCCATCTGGGCAATATAGCCCAACAACTTTGATTTGTCTGCTGTAAAGGAAAACTACTTGTTGCAGGTCCAAGAGCTAGAAGAACTCAGGATGTCAACTTACAAAAGCACACACATGTACAATGAGTAGACTAAAATTTGGCACGACAATCACATAAGAAGAAAGAATATTAAGTGGTAGACCTTGTCCTGGTCTACAATCGAAGATTGTGATGGTTCCTAGGAAAGTTAAAAACTAGATGGTATGGACCATATATGGTGAAACATGTATACCCTCATGGGACATATGTTTTATGGGATAAGCTCAAGGGAAATTTAGTTGTCAACACACAAAGGATTAAGTGATATATTACCACTAATGACTTTACACTTTAGGAAGGCGAATAGAACATTGGGGAAGCAATACCAGTTAGCATAAAGAATCACAAACCCTTCATCCACTATCCAATCCTTAATGATGCTCATCGATTGAGTCTATGATGCCAAACTAGGACACTCACTGGGAGGCGACCCAACCACCCTTTTTACTTCTTATTTTGTATTTTTTTTCTTTTGCACCATTTCCTTTTATAGAATGGATCTAATCTCCTAAGTTATCTTCCCTTAAATCTCTACATTTTTTAACCAATCCAAGCTGAACACAAAGGGAGCATCGAAATTACGAAGAGCCAAACAATGTTAAAAACAAGGCACTTTTGAGAGGTAACCCAACTTTTACTAACATAGCTTCTTTCCTTTTTATAGCCGTTCAGCTTAAAAAAAGGAGAGAGGGAGAGGAGGATTTATTTAACCCCAATATAAATGACTACTTTTCTTAATGACTCACTTGATTCACTAAAAGATGTTTGACTGAATAGAAACTATCTTTTTAATCATATCGGCAGGACCCAACAATCCAAAGCAATTCCTACAATATAGCAAATGGTTGTTTCCACCTAGAAATTGATGAAATCCAATCATCACCATGACTACATTGAAAAGGGAACCCAGACAACATGTCCAGCGCTAAGATTGAACACATCACGATGGATGAGCAACCCAAATTTGGTTAGTGGAGTAAAAAGCTTGCCTTTTGACATTCCTTATAGCCACAATGCCACGACCTATGATCTGAGACACGACAAGTATCTCTAATCATCCTGACTCATCACCACTATAGGTCATGGGATGATGATGTTGAAATACTCAATGCCACAGCTAGCCTAAACAAGCCCCTTCGTCTCCAAGGCATCACCAAGTTTGACAACAACATCTCGACTTCTAGTCAAAGACAAGAGTACTTTGCTTCCTAGTACATATCACATGTTCCTGACTAAAGAACATCATCGATGCTACAACATCATCTTGAAGGTCAGGTAAGCCTTCCCCGGTGGGCTTGCAATGACACCTTATCAAAGTTAGACATTCAAGTTCCTCTCAACAACACCCTTTTCCAAAGCTTGATTCACTCTTTTACGTATCAAACATGTCTGGGATCCCTATAATAACAATGGAGTTCTTAGCCTCATTTAAGAAATAGAGTAATGAAAATGGGAAGCTTAGTTGTGTGTTCCAACTCTTCAGTGAAAATTATAATCTTAGTTCCTATTAGTTTATAGCTATCTCTATTAGGAAGATGAGTTTGAATGGATTTCCTATTATGATACCTAGAATCATCATCTTCACCTAGACTACAAAGTAGATGAATTGTGGGGAGAAATCACTGGTAAAACATGCTCTAAGTATGAAAAAATGAAGGCATTTATGATACATAGTCATGTGATCCGATACCTCCATCATATTCTTTCTTGCACAATCTTTGCAGAGACTCCACTCAGGGTGTTGTCACTACCACCGACCTTTATGCTCTTTGGTTTGTTCTCAATTAGCACCCCTTTGATTTGGGGAGCACATTTATTTAGCATCTTGGGATACATATAACCCATAACATTAGTGGGAAATTCAATCAAGGTAGTCTGGTATCCGCAATTGCTTCTTCTTTGGGATTCCTAGGCATCCAAGATAAGGTTCTTCAACTAAAGGAAAATCAACACTTGATTAATATGTCCTATCTCATACCAGGGATATTTACACTGCCAGGACCCAAACCAAACACCTATGATGTCATGTTCCACAATTCTTTTTCTTAGCCGACTCTACTCATTCACGCAAAATTTTCTTTAGCAAATATAGCCTACATACTTGAAGATCTCTTGGCACAAATCCAACATTTCTACTAGGACAATCTAGTACCTCCTCCCCCTAACGTTCACCTAGAAAATTTGGTCACATTGTTTGATGAAAAGGGCCAAGAATATGACCACTAAGGCACCAAGCACAAGTGAGAAGATTATGATGAGAATGTAACCCACATATGTTGCAACTCTTGCTTGAGAAGATGCCATCATCACAATTATGCATTGAGAGTGAACTGCAATGACATGCTCACCAACTAAATCATATATATCTTATGCAACACTCTCATGAACAATTACACATTGGTCGTGGAGACTACTCAGTCACGTCAATGCGCTACTATGAAGCCAGATATTAACACAATCTCCTAGACCCATTGTCAACATATTGGGGATGGGACTATATGACAAGCCATTCAGACCCTACTAGTTCTTCCCCTCCATCTTGAATCAGACTTACTTCGTACCAACAAAGGATTAAGTTTGGGGTGGGTGGGTGGTAAGATTCAAATCCACCCAATTTCCTTTCAACAATGTTATTTCTTCTTCTTCTATTTATTTTTGTCTTTTAAATCTTTCTGCTTTGCATGAGTTGTGGCATTTACCTAGTCGTCCACTTAGTTATATGAAAATTGAAAATATAAGTAAAAATACTCCCATTTTCTTTAGCTAACCCGTGTAAAAATAAAATTTGAAGGAACAAACATGTCTTGAACAGATCTGAGCCCCAGGGACAACAATTGAACAACCTTTCCCCGTATGAAATGATGATAAGAAGAAAGAGACAGAAAGATCAAGCTACATGTGCCCCCTATATGACTTGAAATAAAATTTGTTAGTACTTCTCTACTTTACGTTAACGGAAATAACTAATATAATATGATGATCTGATTCCAATGTAGTTATAAAATGAAGAAACACAAGTCGCCTTTTGCTTCCACCACTCTTCCATCATTTCATATCTCTTCATCATTCTAAAAAGGAAAAAAATATTTACATTGTATGTCAAACCCCAAGTTCAGTGTAGCATCCCCTCTAAGAAATATTTCCCTTAATTTCCCTCTACATGAATGACATAAATAAAAAAGAGGCCAATGAGCCCAAAGAAAACATGTGGTCAGTGTAACTATAACCAATAAAGTCACGAGTCGAATAGAAGGGAGACAAATAAAATAATTGTATCCCAATAAGGTATCGAGTCAAATCGAGGAGAGATTAGGGAAATGGGTTTTTGCCATGCCCTCTTCCTTTTTCTCCTTCGTACAAATTTTATACCCAGGGAATTTATCAAAACTCTCCCCAAAAATAGCCAATCCAATCTGATTTGTGCTCCCTTATACCCTGCATGGACAAACCAAGAGTATTATTGAGTTGAAATCAAGTCTTCATAGGTTTTGGAGTCTAGTGTATAGAGAAACAAGCCCCATTGGAGGGATATCCAAGTGTGGCTATGGGACCTCGAAGGACTAGGGTTACTCAATCGTGTTTAGAGAAATGAGACCACAAAGTATGCTCATTTGGGAGAGGAAGCCTAGATCATAGTATCAATTGTTTGCCTCATTTTTATTTTTCTTTACTTGAGACGAGAAAAGGTTTAATTTTGTGGTATTTTGATGAGAATATTTATACCCATCTTGCATACAGTTTTATCCACTTTTTTGGAGTTATTGTGTTTTTATTCCTTAGTCTTAGCCTTTTACTTAAATGCCATTATCTTCCCTTTTCTAGACTTTAATGCATTTTACATACATTTCATGTAGAAACAACCAAATATACACTTCATTGCCTAGAAGGACAATCATGATCTCATGAATCCATACCTTAAGGGAAGGAAGGCCCCAAAAGCTATCCAATGTCCACCTTCCAATCACCTAGTCATGTGAACAACTCCACCAGTCTCCTGACTCGATCCGCTCTTTGCCCAGGGCTCCCAGATTCTTTTATTCTGACATGCACTCTCTGCATCCAACCTACCGTGGTTCAATCCATGTTGGTAGTCTAGAGAACCGAATATGAGGCCCAGTTTGAGTAACCCACATGAGTCGCCTGGTGGACCCAGTACAGACCATGCAATTAGCTCCCTTCGACCACATGTATTAAACATTAACATTTTGGCATCCAGGAATGGCTATTTAAAAAGAAACCCTCTTTGACCATTCTAAAGGCCTATAATCATATTTAGAAGCCACACTTGCACAATGCAAACCCTAGCGAGAAGCAAGGAGGCAGAGGTCATAGTGGATAAACTAGTTTTCCTACACCAGGTGTCATTGCCCCTTCCATTGTTCTACCTATCTTTCTGATGTTGTCTCTCACCATGAGCAGGTAGATGTTCATGCTAGGGCATGGGGACTAGCCCCAATAGCCTATACAAAAGGTAAGGTTCAAACAAGAGAAGAAGTTAAATGGGATTTCAATTCTTGGAAAATAGATTGGCATTCATAAGTACATGTTAATTTTGCATCTTTCCTAGTAAGTTTGGACATGGGTAGGACTATTTTTCTAGAATTTAGTATAAAATGGGGGTAATAACCAGCAAGGATAAAAAATCTATGAATTTTAGCGGCATTGTTAGGGGCTTTACAATCAAGGACGACTAGAAATTTAGCAGGATCAATAGAATTTTTTCCACCTAAAATGACATGGTTGAGAAACACAACTTTATCAATCCATAACTCACTTTTGGATAGTTTAGCATACATCTTTTGGGCTCTCAATACATCAAATACTTTGTGAAGATGATCACAATGTTGATTAATAGAGTTTGAATAAATGAGAATGTCATCAATGAAGACCACACCAAATTTATCTAGGAAAGTATTGAAGCCAGTATTCATCAAGTTCATAAAAACTCAAGGAACATTAGTCAACCCAAAAAACATCACGACAAATTCATAATGTCCATATCTATTTTTGAAAGTTGTCTTTGGAATATCACAATCCTTTGCTCATAATTGGTGATTGCTTGATCTAATGTCAATTTTGGAGAACACAGTGACACTATGAAACTGGTCAAATAGGTCATCCATTCTTAGTAGGGGATTATTTCTTATGGTGGCTTGATTGATCATAGGATAATCAATACACATTATCATTGATCCATCTTTCTTTTTTTAAAAAGAGAACATGTGCACCCCAGGGAGATGTTCTTGGATGGATGAAACCCTTATCAAGAAATTCTTATAATTGTTTTTTGAGCTTTGCAAGATCAGCATGTACCATTCCATAAGGTGTCTTTGAGACTACAGCGGTGCCCAGTACTAACTCAACTAATAATTCAATCTCACATACGGAAGGCATCTCGGTGAGCTCCTCAGTAAATACATCTGGGCACTCTATCACCACATCAAGACTTAAAGGTCTCAGCTTAGAATCAGTCAGCGATATAGCTGTAACATAGGATCTACATCCTTTGTTTATCATGGTTTCAATGTTAATAGAAGAGATGATCAGTCATATCTCAGTTTCTTTCTTTCCTCCTAGGTTTATCAAAGTTTTACAATTGGACAAGCAAAATTACTTCCTTGGTTCAACAATTAGGCATGGCATAGTTGGCATAAAGACAATCCAACGTCAAAATTAGGTTCAAATATTCCATATCAAGGGAAATGAAATAAGAATTATAGCTTGCGACTAGCATAAGAAATAACAAGATTTCACTTTTTAAAGAGAAGTATAGATTTTGCCACTTGGAGTTGTTACATCCAATATATAACCTAGAACTTTGATCTCTAACTTGATCATAGAGGCAAGATTTTTTGAGATGTATGTATGATTTGATCCTAAATCAAATAGAGATAAAATAGGATAATGGATACATATGACACCTACATTAGTATTACCATATGAGATTTGATTTGTGGTGGTTCACATTAAGAAAAAATTATATCAACATTATTACTTCCAATCAGATAGTTGTCATTGTCCTTAGCTTCTTCAGCATCATTTGCAAGACTCGACCTTGGTGTGTTTTGGATATGCCTAAGCTAATGGGGAAGCAAGTCAAATAGGTGGATCTCTAGGATGATTTTGTGGGGCATTAAGGTCTGCATAGAAATTTGGATTCATTCAATGTGGTGGCTTAGGGTAGTTTATTCTCATCTGCCCCTCCTTTTTGCAATTAACTAGACAAGCTTGTCATAAGTGCATCTTCTCTAGTGCATATGTCCATAGTTTCTACATTAGAGTTGATCTGATAATTTCCCACAGTGTATCCCACATCAGCCTCAACCTCTTGTGTTCGATCCTCCTCAGTATAGTTGACTCCTGTGATGATTTCCTCCTCCTCTTCCCATTCGATTAATAAGAGGCTTCTTCTTATCCTTCTCCTTTTCTTTGTCCTTGGTGATGGATGCATCAATTAGTCTTAGGTAACCCAAACTAGGTGTTTTACTCATAGCTAAAGTTCATTCTTTGGTAAGGGCACTATATATGATTTCTTCAAAGGGAGGTTGGTTGGATGTGCACAAGAAGGCTTTCAAGGTGGGAATAATGCCTTCAATGAATCGTTCAATCCTTTCATTTTCATCAAGGAAAAAAGCATGATGCTCTAGAAGTATAAAGGTCCTAAGATAATCAACTACATATAAGGAACCTTGGGTGAGGTTATTAAACTATTTTTTATATTCTTTACTAGCATCTATGGGCATGAACTGAGTAGTTAAAATAACATGAAATTCCTCCCAGCTCATTGGGTAATATGGAAGCTCTCGGGCATGGAAATAATTTTCCCACAAAAACTTCTCAGACCCCCTAAGTTGATAGGTTGCATAAGTGACATTATCTTCGTTAACACATTTAAGGTCTCTAAAGGCATCTTCAATATATAGGATCCTTGCATCAGCTCTATTTAAGACCTAACCTAAATATCCTCGATGAAAGGCTTCATGTGTAAGTTTGAGGAAATCACTATTGGTAATCCCAGTGATGGTCCTAATTGTTATAAGACGAGAAGATGTGTTTCTCAAGGATTATGGGTGCCCATTTTAACAATAATTGTGTTGTCCAGGTAGGTTACTTTCATATGGGAAGGAACCCCAGAAAATGTCAAAATAAATTAGGGGTCCTAGGCTAGAAAATCACACAATAACCTTTCTAGACACCTTGGTCGTATATGGTTAAATATCAGTTACCTTAGGTTTAATTTAAGGTTATTAAGTATTTAATGCACATACTTTGACCTATGTGCCCCACTCTGACACCATATTTTATACTTTTACAATCCCAATACCAGTCCATATGTTAGACTCAAAAGGGAATGGTGTGTAGAAGGATTAAATTTCCCACCCCTAAAATGATCAAACACACAAGTACATGTATGCACCAAAATGAAATTTCTTTCATTAATAAACCAAGTGTTGTGTAGATAGGGGCCCTAAGGCTAGGAATACTACAGAAGAAAACTTAACACATGAGAAACTACTTGCAAAACAAGTAAAGATTAAACTAAAAGTACCATTCATTATAGCATCCCCTTGAAGATTAGATTTTTGCTTAGTCATCATATTGAGTTTCATCATCACCATCATAACCTAGAGTATGTGAAAGAAAATTTGGAATTGGTACATGTAAAAAAAATATAATAAAATATTGTGTTGAGTATGCTACATGTTTTGTACACCTCTAGTTAGTGTAACTTGGCAATATGATAAAATGAAAAGTTTGCAGTAATATGTATAAGAAAAATTATTATAGGAATAGATTATTTTCATTTAAAAAAAAGAACACATATTTTATCATAAATTACCATTATTTGTAAAGTTTATCCACCACATGCACTAGTCTACCAAAGATATTTAGGGATCACATGTACTATTCTCCCAAAGAGATTTAGTATGTTAATAGTTTCACTAATTTAGCAAAGAGATTTACTGCTTGCATGTACTATATTGCCAAAGAGATTTACTACTTCCAAAAATACACTATTCTACCCAATAGATTTAGTGATACAATATAATGGAATGGAAATGTTATATGTTCAAAATTATGTATATGTAACATCAAGAAAGGAACACACAAGAGTAATTATTTCATCAAGTATCATATGCCAAGCATTTATTACAAATATAATACAACCATACTTAGTAGGCCAAGTAAGAGGTAAAGTGTACCCTTTATTCAGAAGTGGGGAGTCTAGAGATGCTCCTCACTGGTACTTTTTTATACCTAAAATTATAAGAGAATTGGTACTAATTAGATATATTGTCCAAGTCATGACTTCATTCTAAATGGTCATTAGTGTAGAGTATGACTAATAGAGTATGGATTTGAGCCCATCATTCAAAATAGCATACCAGAGTAGGATTTATAGGTAATTTTCATGGTCTTTAGATCACGGTAGATATTTATAACAATTTGTGAAGATCAGGGTAAGGTATAAGGAGTAAAACTATTTTGCTGATGTTTGAGTCATACATTTTGTAGACCAATAGATGATTTTGATGTGATATCTATGCACAAATATTATATGGATAACTAAACCTAGCAAAACCATAAATAGATATAGGTGGTTACTTATTTAGATATAGGAGTAACTTATATAATATTCAAGATCCTCATAATTTTTTGATCAAAAAGGATTATATGTTTATAATTATTGGGCATCTCTACATTTTTTTTAATATTAGAGTATTTTCTAGCAATTATCTAAAAATGGATAGAGGTAGTTGCATGTTTATATTTAGGAGTAACTTATGGAATATTCATGATCCTCATTATCTTTTGATCAAAGAGGATTATATGTCTATAATTATCGGGCATCCCTACAATTCATTATGATTTTTTATGTCAAAGTATTTTCTAGCAATTATCCAAAATTGAGGACAAAAAAAAGAAATGAGAAACAAAGTGTGTCACTGATTTTTATATCCAAGGGTGAGAAAGCCATGTGGATGTCATTCTTTAGGAACATAGGAAGTGATATGGATTTACCTCACTGGTCCACGCAGGATCCAGTCAGCATGCTCGATCCACTCTCTTCTCCTCCTCTTTGAGGTGCTTGTGAGCCTAGCCACAACTATGGTGAGTTTGGGAAAGAGGAAGGGGCAATCTCAAGTGAGTTAGAGATTGGATTCACCTTTGTGGATCTCTTTTGGATCAAGGTGGCTAAGTCTCAAGGCTTCCACTAGAGTGATGCGCAACCAAGATGACTGGATCTTCTCACCGATTGTGCAAAGGGGAAGAGGTATCAAGGGAGGAGGAGGTGATGTTTCTTTATCAAACAAAATGGCAAGTTTCCTGGGGGCACCGTAGAGCTAATGGGATGTCTAATTTGGAGTTGTGAGATGGTTTGGGGCTTGTACACTGATCAAACCATGGAGAGATGGATTGAAGGAGTAAATTTTAGTGAAAGGGTCATTGATGCTCAATTTTTTAGAATTGAAGGCATCAAAGGACTAAAGGAGTTCTAAAAGAGGTGCAATGGAGAATAAATATATGTGTGGATGGTTGAGAAAGAAAAATCCTACTCAAAATGGGCACGTTGAAGAGGGTGATTGTCAAAGATGTTCATGGGAGTGGTTCTGGTTAGAGTTGGGGATCATGCGATAGGTTGGTATGTTTGTGGAGGCGAAGTGGAGGCAACACCTCATTCTATTTCCCACGACAAGAGCTAGGGATGGAGATCATGTATGTGTTTTATGGTCTCCATCTGCATCCATGTCTCTTTGACCATACGGAGGTTGAGGATGATTCTTCGAGCCTCTGATCCATCTTGGATTCGTAGATGAGTCCATGAGAGGCTAAGATGACTCTATAAGGTTTAGCTAAAGACTTTGTCAACCAAATGACATTCAAATGCTATGCCCTTAGTCTGAGATTAATGTGGACCAAAGTTTAGATGTTATAATTATTATTTGATTCAATACTTACGTGCAAACTTTGTAAAACCATAGAGGGATCCAAAATTTTGAGCATAGATTCAAAATAGTAAACCCTATATATTGGTAAGTTTGAGATTCAAAGTCAAATTCTTTGATAGGTCAAAATATCACTCTCTGATAGTAGTGTTCAAGGTTTAGATATTATAAAAGAAAGCAATATAAAGATATAAGAATTTTACCTTATCACAATAAGCATTGATGATGGCATAGTAAGGCTAGTAGACAAAATTTTCCAATAGGATGAAAAGTTGGAAGTACTACACAAGTGGGAGGAGTATTACTAGATAGAAAAATATGGGGTAAAATGGCTCAAAGAAGGTGATAAAATAACTAAATTCGTCCATGCTTCTATTAAAGCAAGGAGGAGGATATCTATGATAACCAAGATAAGGAGGCCAAATGAAGAATGGTACAAGGTGAAGAACAAGTGATGAATGAGGAAAATGACTTCTACAATAAGATTTGTGTATCAAAACTATAGGGTCTATGTGACACCTCGTCATGTTGAGCTAGATTACTAAAAACATAAAACAAGATCAACTAATAACATATCACATAGTTAGAAAAGAGGAATAATTAAAACCAATTTCACATCATAAACAAGTTTTGAAACTTTTGCATCAAGGTTCACCTTTTCCATAAACGCATGTACCATAACATGTATTTACATATGTATCTAGTGGTTGAGGCCACAACCTATATACAAAAGAGATATTCTACATGTACACACCATATATACAAACATTGGCATACTGCCAAAAACTCATGTCGATACAAGTATAACATCTGCAAAACACTTCCCATACCCAAACCTAAGAGTATAGGGACGACACTAGGACACTACTACTAACAACATCTGTCCAACCTTCTGGGTCTACTAATCACTAGGTTGTTCCTCATGTATAGCATGATCTCAACCACGTTTCCAGAGACCACCTAAAAAGATGGGGTGACCCACAGGTGAGACCCATGTCCCAATGAAAGAAATAACTCTCTTTAACATATACTGTTGACAAATGATTATTTAATAGAGAATAAAATTGAGCAAACTATGCATATAATAAGTTGTTGATAATATTAGGAAATTCTATCATACTAAGCAAGTTTAAGGAGATAAGCTTAGCAAAAAAACATAATTATTAGAGTATCTAAAGGAAACAATTATATATTCTTCTACTAGTTAATCACTCTAATTACATCATATAACAACTCAGTAGTACAAGTAATGTTGTAAGGGTTAACAACCAATGTGAAACATATTTAACCCTAGTGGATGTACTGCACGGATGTTCTACATCTTCTATTATTATGCCTTGAGGATTTGAGTCATACCACCCAAATCCAATAGATCACTGCTAAGTCAAAATTAGTGCCATACTAGATCTATGGAAGAGACAGACTCCACGATCTCACCAACAACTCTCATCCAGTACGAGAGACAACACAGTGACATAACATTCAACTGCCAACAACTACATATAGTCAAGATGAAAACAATTAGCCTGCCTTGGTACATGTCACAGCTCTAGAGAACATGTCACACATGCCCATTCTATCTTATTCATTCTGTAGTTGTACCCATTGATGCCTTTCACATATCACAATATCCAAGGCATGAACATAGCCATCCTCCATACCCTATATGTAAGGATGTCAAGGACACACACACATGGCCTCTTAGATCCCACATACTCAATAGTATGTGCTCTAAGTTTCCCTTAGGAACACTCGCTTCACCATCTAGCAAATTCTGACACTGAAGATGGTTCAATGGAACAGGGCACTACATGATTAGAGTTTCACTTGATTATTTATTATCAAATGGGTGGATTAAGGTTGCATCATACAAGTGGACATACAAACCCTAATTCATTTCTAGTAGGTGAATAAGTATAACAACTCTGAAAGATATAAAATGTATGAGATAAAAATCTTAACCACAATTTCCACGTGGTAATATTTCATTTCCATTCATGAGACTATACTAGTCATCATACCACCATAGGATTCAAATACCAATCACATTGTTCCATGGTTCCAACCCTTTAGATATCATGAAGAGTATTGCACCTCCATTAGGACTCAACCATGCCCAAGATCATTAAGACCATCACATCATGCCCTTTAAGATCATTATTATCTTCCCATGCCTTAAAACATGGATCAACAATCTGTCACTAAACATGTGCCATATGAGATAATATAGCAAGGAAATATGATTGTGTTATTGTCCTATTGTGGAAACAAATTGTACAGTCATTTGTCCCATGGAAGACATCATGCTTCTCATTGCCTAACTTTGATCAAATATTATGTATCACAGTATCGTTCAGTTGTGCATCATGGATCTATTGTATCAAGGTAGGTTTAGCTTGTAATTGTGCCAACAAACTTGCCACAAAGAAACTTCCAGCTATGCATCCATCTAGTGGAAAGACACTAACATGTCTCATCTATGGCACATCAAGGAATACAATTTTCCATTGTCTACAGATGATGATGAATACAAATTCCTACTCAATGCAACATCTACCATGTTTTCCTTACCTAGATGGTAGTTTATCGTGCAATCATAGTCTTTAATCAACTCCATCCATCTCCTTTGCCTCATATTCAACTCCTACTTCAAAAAGATATACTACAGATTCTTGTGATTGGTAAAGATCTGGCACTTTTATCCATAAAGATAGTGTCTCCAGATATTTAAAGCATGAACTATAATTGCAAGATCCAGATCATGTTTTGGGTAATTCTTCTAGTGTTTCTTAAACTTTTGTGAAGCAAAAGAAATCACATGTTTATCCTGCATCAGCATGAATCCTAAACCATTCTTTAAAGCATCACAAAAGATAATATAACCTTTCCCTTGCTCTGGTAGCATGAATACAGGTGCACTTGTCAACTTTTCTTTCAAATGTTGGAAAGAATGCAAACACTTGTCATCCTAAGCAGAAAGAACATCATTCGTTGTTAACCTAGTGTAACATCCCAGGATTTGAGGCCTTGGATAAGATGATTTTAAAAGGAATGATTGGACTACCCATATCACCAAGGTGTACCTCCTTTTCTGGGAGCCCATCACTAAAGAGCTCCATAGTTAAGCGTGCTCAGCTTGGAGTAATACTAGGATGGGTGACCAGTCGGGAAGTTGACCCCGACTTGTGCATGAGTGTGGGAAAAGCGCGCAATTAAGGCTAGTGGTGATCTGTGGGGCCAGTCATCATTCTTGAAACTCTGCTAGAGCCTAGGGCAGTGGGCCTGGACATTACAAATGGTATCAGAGCCAATTCCCCTCCAGTAGGTGGGGCCCACATGGGCCTGTGGCATGCCAGTCTTTGAGTCGTGTGATCCACACATGTTGGAAAGGGCTATCTAAATTGATGGAGCTGCCCATGCATTGGTAGTGTTCAGGCATGTTGGAAAGGGCTATCCGAGTTGGTGGAGTCGCCCTTGCGTTGGTAGCTGTGATCGAGAGTTGGGTGTACGTGGGACATTTGGGTCTACACTGAAATGGGGAAAGATTATGAGGCTATATAATTGAGCCTTGATGAGGATGTCAAGAGTCTAAGTGGGAGAGATTGTAACGTCCCAGGATTTGAGGCCTTGGATAAGACAATCTTAAAAGGAATGATTGGACTACCCATATCACCAAGGTGCACCTCCTTTTCCGGGAGCCCATCACTAAAGAACTCCATAGTTAAGCGTGCTCAGCTTGGAGTAGTACTAGGATGGGTGACCAGTTGGGAAGTTGACCCCGACTTGCGCATGAGTGTGGGAAAAGCACGTAGTTAAGGCTAGTGGTGATCTGTGGGGCCAGTCGTCATTCCTGAAACTCTATTAGAGCCTAGGGCAATGAGCCCAGATGTTACTATAACGTCTGGGCCCACTGCCCTAGGCTCTAGTAGAGTTTTAGGAATGACGACTGGCCCCACAGACCACCACTAGCCTTAACTGCACACTTTTTGTCCACTCACGTGCATGCCAGGATCAACTTCCCGATAGGTCACCCATCCCAGTACTACTCCAAGCTGAGAACGCTTAACTATGGAGTTCTTAGTGATGGGCTCCCGGAAAAGGAGGTGCACCTTGGTGATATGGGTAGTCCAATCATTCCTTTTAAGAGTGTTTTATCCGAGGCCTCAAATCCTGGGATGTTACAATCTCCCCCACTTAGACTCTTGACGTCCTTGTCAAGGCTCAACTATATGGCCTCATAATCTGACCCCATTTCAGTGCAAACCCACAATGACCCATGGACACCCAGCTCCCGTCCACGGCTACCAGCGCAAGGGCGGCTCCATCTCGTCTCTACGGATAGCCCTTTCCAACTTGCCTGGACCGCACGGCTCAAGACTGGCATGCCATATGCCCATGTGGGCCCCACCTACTGGAGGGGTTATGGCTCTGATACCATTTGTAACGTCCGGGCCCACTGCCCTAGGCTCTAGTAGAGTTTCAGGAATGACGACTGGCCCCACAGACCACCACTAGCCTTAACTGCACACTTTTTGTCCACTCACGTGCATGCCAGGATCAACTTCCCGATAGGTCACCCATCCTAGTACTACTCCAAGTTGAGCATGCTTAACTATGGAGTTCTTAGCGATGGGCTCCCGGAAAAGGAGGTGCACCTTGGTGATATGGGTAGTCCAATCATTCCTTTTAAGAGTGTTTTATCCGAGGCCTCAAATCCTGGGATGTTACAGTTACAAATGATGTGACAACCTCAATTTCTCACTCTCATTGATTATACCCTTTCTCTTTATAGATGTGACTTAAATTCTTTCAATTGAGTTAAATACCATAGTATGAATATGATGATGATCTATTTTGGTGATATCAACTATCAATTGTACTATGTGGGACATTTGTATGCTCATTTGAACTAACCATCATGGTTTAATACACCACCTTCTTACATCTAATATTGAACCTCATTAGTCTATCCTTTTGGATTCCTAGTATATATAATGTTATAGAGCTCTCAATTACGAATCTAACAACCCCAAAATCGCATCTTTTGGACCTATGAAACTCTAGATATGATGTTTTGAAGATTTTATGTGTTAGTCTTTTTCTTTATGTATTTTATGTCGTATTGGGTTGATTTTGGCCACTATGGGCCTGAGTTGAATTTGGGGCCCATCCTCTTGATCCCCCTCCCCTTTCCCCTTCAGGAAAGTAGCAAACATCAATAAATGCTCTCCTTCTTCCATTCCAAATTGGGAGATGGAGGCGGAGGATGAAACTAGCCCTCTACACCCCCATCTAAACCCTAGGCCTCAAGCTTCTTTATAAGCCCCCTTGACCAACCCCTTCTTCTTTGCCTTCTCGTTCCTCCTCCTTCACCTTTTCCTTACCACCTACACCCATTCCCATTCTACTGGATACTATTCAGAGACTAGATCGGGTGGCTAGGCTCACTCATACATCACTGCCACGGCGAGCATGACAAGAATGAAGGGCAGTCGGCGTGCCTCAGACCCCCTCCCCATCCGCCCTACTATGTCTTCCCCACTCGAAGAGAGGACCATGGCCGTAAGTCCTCAGGATGGGAACCCTTGTTCCTCCCCTATTTCACGGAAGAAACAGAGTAATCCGGAGCGGGATCGCGAGGGGTAGGAGGCGGTGGTAAGCGAGGGTCCACGACCCCTCATTGGTAGTTGACAGCGTCTCGGCGCAGTGCCTGGCCGATGGAAATTGCTAGGCCAGCAACCTGGAGCGGTGATTAGCGGGCGCGAGTAGGCCCAGATCTAAAGGGGGCTCGGTGACGAGCGACCCTGACCGTGGCCGCCGATCCTTGATCCAAGGATCTGGGTCCCAAGGGAAATAATCAAGGGTATGCTGCTTGGTTACTCTATAGTTTGACTTATAATCTTCTAAAATTGATATCTCCCAAATCCCTTGGTCAAATTAGACAAATAAATATACCAAATTGATCATCTCAACGAGACCTACCAATTGGGCATGGTTCTAGGTCCTAATTCTAACGTTTACTCCCTTGATTTCTGGAAAGTGATAACTTTATCCATGTTCAGTACTTTCAATACATCTAGGTGATAAAACTTGAACCTTTAATGATCATCTATCTTCCTAATCATGAAATTACAATCTTTAGTACATATTTGATCTATAGGAGGGTCCTTATCACCCATATTGCTTAAGAATTACTCCCATTTGTACTATGTGACTTGTCCTTGGACTTTAATGTATGATCTTGATCAAAGTTTCTATATTTCTTAAATATGATTCGTGTATCTATGTCTTGCTAATCTAATCTTGCATCTTGTCTGAATCTCATGTCTTGATGATCTGAGACCTTAGTTGCTCTATTGTGAGTCGATTGACCCTAGAATGCATGTAAATGCCTTAAACCTTGTTATGACTATAGAAAGAGCATGGAACGTCATAATGGCATGAAACTTGAACCACACCATCATGATGACCTCTAGATCAGCACAATATCATATAATGACCCAATAAGCAACTTGGAACCCACCTTGGCCAAAACCCTAAAATGCATCTAATTAGGGTTAATGATGAGAATCTAATGCATATTTGTAATCTTGTTCTTAATCAGGTTTGGCTTATGATCTAGATGGTAATGGACGTGTTAAGTTAAGAATCTCTAAATTAGGTATGGGCCTTATCTAGTTATATGACTATTACTTTTTTACTTGAAAAGACATATATTGTATGCTTGTTTATCTATTTGCTCAAATATTGCCATGTAGTATTGCTATGTCTTACTCGATGTTTGCCTCATCAGTTTTATAACTTGAACACACATATATATATAACTCCATTATAATATTGTTGATAAAGGGTTAACTCTTGGTTACGTCCTTGAGGTCCCTCTCGTATAAAAGGGTTAGCTAAGCTTGAGCACTCTTACAGACCCTTCCGACGGGAAGATGGTCAAAGGCCTTAAACATGCTTGATATTGTTGGTATAATGGAGTGAAATGACATAAAATATGGTTTCGCATTTTGTTAAACAATTAACATGTTTATTCTTGTATGTTTCATCTTGAAATCTTTTCAAAATTATGCAAAGCTTATACATATATGTATCTTTATGCCCCATACTCAACACCTCGTGTGTTGACCCATTTCTCGTATGTTGTTTTTAGGTTCTGAGATGGCTAGAAGGTTGATGGGCTCGGTGAGCTATGCTAGGTGTACTTGTTGTAAGATCCAGATATAGTATACATGAGCAGACATGTACAAAGTGACACTTGAATATGTAATTCAAATCATGTAATATAATAATGTTGCTTAATATATCTTGTTGATTGTTGAGATTATGTTGGTGCTTGTATCTTATTATTTGTTCATGTGTGCTAAGCCTTATGCTTCCGCATGTCACCTTTCGTATTCGTTTGGTTCATGGGACTGGGATTCCGGTACCGTGACACCTAGTTAGGGGTAATGCTACAGAACTCAAATTCTTCATAAACCTCCTATTGTAGCCTGCCAAACCTAGGAAACTGTGAATCTTTGTTGGTGTCTGAGGTTGTTTCCATTCCTAAATGGACTCAACCTTATTAGGCTTTACATAAATGCCCTTAGATGATATGATGTGACCCAAAAAAGACACCTCAGACAACCAGAACTTGCACTTGCTAAACTTAGCATATAATTGGTGTTGCCTCAACAAGGTCAAATCCTGTCGAAGGTGTTGCACATGCTGTTGGCAATCCTTAGAGTATATCAGGATGTCATCTATGAACATGAACACACACTGATCTAAATATTGTCTAAACACCACGCTCATCAGATCCATGAATGTTGTCGGTGTTTTGGTTAGTCTGAATGACATAACCACAAACTCGTAGTGACCATGCCTAGTCCTAAAAGCTGACTTGGGTATTCCATCTGCCTTCATCCTCAAATGGTGGTAACTTCATCTCAAGTCTATCTTTGAAAACATAGTGACACATCTCAACTAATCAAAAAGGTCATAAATCCTTAACAATGGATACTTATTCTTTATCGTCACCTTGTTCAACTATAGGTAATCTATAAACCATCTTATTGAATTGTCCTTCTTTTTGACAAACAACATGGGAGCCAACCAAGGGGAACTTCTTATCCTGATAAAACCCTTATCCAATAGTTCATGCATTTGTTTATTTAAGTCCTATATTCTAGTGGTGCCATCATGTACGGTGACTGTGTTATGGGTTGTGTTCCAGGAATAAGATTGATCTCAAAATCAATCTCTCTAAGAGGGGAAACACTAGGAAACTCTTCAACAAAAACATCCTTGAATTTCCGCACCACTGGTACCTCTTGGATACTAGGACCTCTCACCTTGGTATCCACAACATGTGCTAAGAAAGAATGGCATCCTTGTCTCGTCAACTATTTTGTTGTCTTAACTGACATCAAACATGTGGGAAGAATCTTCTTGTCACCTTGTAAGATCCATGAGACATCACCATCATGGAAATTTACCATCTTGGAATTACATTCCAATATTACCTTGTACTTCTCCAACTATCCATTCCTAGGATAACATCGAATCCATGCATATGAAGTAGAAAAACATCCATTTGAATATTGTATCATGAGAAAGAAAGAATGAAAGAGGAACACACCTCCCGCAACTTGGCAGAACCAACCAAGGCAGAACCAACCAAAGGAGTCTCTAGTCGAAGACTATCATATTTATGACTAATAGGAAAATTCCAACTATCTATCACCTTTCTGGTGATAAAAGAGTGTGTTGCACCTGGGTCAACTAGTATATATATGAAACGAGAAGTAGACAAATCAAAATGAAATAACTCCATCTAACATGTCAGGACTCGTGGATTGACCATTGCTTCTGGATGGCTCATTGCATAGAACCTAGTCATCACTTGTTGTCATCCACGTCTGCTAGCTTATCCAGAGGAACCTTCCTATGATGCCTGATCATGTCCTCTACCACCACCACTATTAAACTATCACTGATGCAAACCCTACTAACTTTGCCTTGGATGTAGGGTCACTTCCTCATCCTTCATTGGGTAAAATGGCCTTGTATGCCTAGTCTATCCACACCTGAAGAAAGTCTTTCTCTCATACCACAACCTAGATGGACCTATCACTAAAATTGACTATGAGCTATGAGATCTTGTTGGTGGAAAACTACAACCTCTGCCCCTACTAGGGGTCTGCTGGGATGAGTATGTGACCTCTGCTCGGTAAAAGTCGACCTTTGTTGCGACTGTGGTGAGAAAAACTTGGGCTTCTTAAAGCCTTCTGATGATTGCCCTTGGAACTGAACTAGCCTCTTCTTAGTGTTGGCTTCACAGTTCTCTATAGTAGACCTCTCAATCTACCTTACCGATTCTGCATAAGTGAAAAAACTCTCTCTATTCACCAAGGATGATGTTGTCGTGGTCAACTCTATACTCAGGCCCTTCTCAAACCTACAAATACTTTCCTTTTCTGTCATTTCCATATGAGGGAAGAACTTCATGAGATCCATAAACTTCAACTCATACTCATTGATGGTCATCACTCCCTGACAAATCTTCTCAAACTGAGAGATCGTCTCATCTAGATATGTCTTTGTGAAGTATCGACTGACAAACTCTAGCTGGAACTCCTCCCATCCTATCACAACTTGTGGGCTCTCTTCCTCTTGTATGGCCCACCAGTGTCCAACACTACCTTTTAATAGGTAGAACACATGCTCAACTTTGTCTACTTTAGGGATGTTCAGAATCTTGAATGCTTTCTCCAACTTTATTAGCCACATGTTGGCATCTGTTGGGTCTGAAGTACCAACATACCCATTCTCCCTGACACTTATAAGAAGTTCAAATGTCCTCCCAAAACCTCGGGATTCCACATTAGGGATGTGTACCATAGCTTGAGGTGCTGGATCTCTTTTGTATAGATGCGTAATCATGGCCATCATCTATCAAAACATGATTGAAATGCAAGAGTGGCCATAGTTGTCAGGTCAAACTGAGGCATCACAGGCTGCTTTGGCCCCACTTCTGGCACTCTATCATCACGTGCATGTCTCCTATCACCTCCTCCTAGTGCAACATAGATGTTGTCACTGTGTTTTTCATGCCCTCCAAACATATCTTCTACATAAACATAAGTTATGATCACATATGTTGTATACATAAGAACATACTCAAACCTAAGTCCTATGTCCCTATAGACTCAATGAACTTAGAGATCTGAAACCATCTTATATTTTGACATCTCATCATGATAAATGAGATTACTTAAAACATAAAACATGATCAACTACTAACATATCACATAGTCAAAAAAGTGGAATAATTAAAACCAATATCACATCATAAACAAGTTCTAAAACATTTGCATCATCATAAACAAGTTCTAAAACATTTGCATCAAGGTCCATCTTTTCCATAAACTCATGTACCAAAACATGTATTTACATCTGTATCCAGTGGATGAGGCCACAACTTGTATACAAAAGAGGTATTCCACATGTGCCATATATACAAACATTGGCATACAGTCAAAAACTTGTGTTGATACAAGTATAACATCTATAAAACACTTCCCATACCCGCACCTAAGAGTACATGGATGACACTAGGACACTACTACTAACAACAACTTCTGTCCAACCTTCTGTGTCTACTGATCACTAGGTTGCTCCTCTTTTAAAACACAATCTCGACCACGTTGTCGGCGACCACCTGCAAAGATGTGGTGACCCACGAGTGAGACCCATGTCCCAGTGAGAGATATAACTATCTCCAACAGATATTGTTTACAACTGATTATTTAATAGTAAATAAAATTGAGCAGATTGTGGATATAATAATTTGTTGAGCAGATTAGAAAATTCTAGCATACTAAGAAAGTTTAAGTAGATAAGCTTAGCAGTAAACTTAATTATCAGTGTATCTAAAGATAACAATTATATATTCTTGTAATAGTTAATCACTTTGATTGCATCATATAACTGCTCAGTAGTATAAGGAATATTGCAAGGGTCAACAACCAATGTGAAAAATAGTTAACCCTAGTAGATATACTACACGACTGTTTTACATCTTTTATTGTTATGTCCTGAGGATTTGAGTCATACCACTCAAATTCAACTGACCATTGCTAAGTCGAAATAAGTGCCATACTAGATCTATGGAAGAGTCAAACTCCATGATCTCACCAACAACTCTTGGTCAGTACAAGAGACAATGTAGAGACATAACAATCAACTACCAACAACGACATATAGTCAAGTTGAAAACAACTAGCCCAGCTTGGTACAGGTCATTAAGCTAGAGAACAAGTCCCACATTCTCGTTCTATCTAAGGTTCTGTAGTTTTACCCATCGATGCCTTTCACATATCACAATATCCAAGGCATGGTCATAGCCATCCTCCATACCATATAAGTAAGATTGTTAAGGACACACACATAGTCTCTTGCACCCCACATACATAATAGTATGCACTCTGAGATTCCCTTAGGAACACTCATTTCACCATCCAACAAATTCTGACACTGAAGATGGTTCTATGGAACAAGGCACTATATGATTAGTGTTTCACTTGATTATTTATTGCCAAATGGGTGGATTAAGGTTGCATCATACATGTGGACATATAAACCCTAATTCATTTCTAGCAAGTGTATAAGTACAATATTTCTAGAAGATATAAAATGTATGAGATACATATCTTAACCACAGTTACCACATGGTACTATTTCATTGCCATTGATGATACTATACTAGTTATCATACCACCATAGGATTCAAATCATGTATCACATTGTTCTATGGTTCCAACCCTTATGATATCATGAATAGGATTACACCTCCATTAGGGCTCAACCATGGCCCAGGTCATTAAGACCATCACATCATACTTTGAAAGATCATTGTTATCTTCCCATGCCTTATAACATGGCTCAACAACCCCTCACCAAACATGTGATGTTGAGTATAATATAGCAAGGAAATATGATATTCATGTAGCAGCATATTAAGGTTTGAACAATAATAAGAGAACATTCCTTTATCACACTAATCATTCAAGTGGGCTCAATACAATCTATCACCATCACTTAGTTACCTTCAGGTTACCTGTAACAAACTTTATCACATTAAAGTTATACATCTACTTATTATAGTGATTTATCAAATATGTTCATACAAGGGAAAACGTATGGCTACTATTTAAAGGCATTTATCCATTGAATTCACACTATTAAAACCAACACAAAATATGAGTTTATATTAAACCATTGGAACATGTTTAACATTTCAAAACTATCAGTTGATATGTAGGTTTAACCCTTGGATCATATAACAAAAGAAACCATCAGTTTAGGGATTAATTGAAGCAACTCATGATAACTAGTTACACCATAGTGTGGTAACCTAAACCACCATAGGTTGTGACACATCATGTCATCATCAACTGATGGGGTCAAAACTACCATCATTGAACACCATTGGATGTTGAACTAAAAATTGTCATTCGTTCATACCAGCTTTGGCCATTGAGATTCCAAAAGAGTCTAGAACTGAACTAAGGTGTGACCATTGTCTGAAACCATTTATCATTACCATCAATTTCCACAAAGGAATCTCCATCGGTTCTAATATAAGGTCATCCATTGATTCATGTATAAAGTTTAAAATCATCCTAAAACACTAAGTATAAGCCATCTTTTGATAGATACCTAGCACCATCAGTTTCCATGTAAACCCAATCTAAGCCTTCCTCTAACTCAAGAAGGTCGTGCACATAGTTTCAGGTTCATTTAAAATTGGAACCTGATCAAGGGACAACATTAAGTTCAAAACTTTAAGCATACATAGCTTCTCTAAGCTTAGATCATTGTTTGAGAGCAAGAACATGAGTAAGACAACTTGTACTAAATAGTAAAGGTGAAGACAATTATAAAAGTCACCTCTAGGAAGAATATTAGACTCCAAGAAGCAAGACAAATCGCACAAAAAAGGTAAAGAACCCTATCTATAGGTCTGAACTCAGCTAATCAAGTTTCTTCTCTAAGAATGGGATTAAACCCTAGGTGATGGGAACAAGAAGATAAGTTCTTTGAGATTTAAATAAACTTTGCCATGGAACAGAATGGTTCCATACAAGAAGTAGGTAGGATAAAGAAGAACAAAAAAATAAATGGAGTAGAGAAGGGGAAACTTACTAGTTTAGGTTACGATCACCTGAAGGGAGCTTCACAAACCTAGATGAGGGTAGATTCGAACCCTAGATGCTCTAACAAGAGAGGTCAGCTACTTATTCTTCCTTGGGCTCTTTGTTTGCCACTAAATAGGTGAAAGGAGAAGCTCTAGAGAGGAGGGAAGAGATAATATTCCAAAGGTTTTGTTTGTGAGCTAAAGGATAGATATATAAAGCTTATGGATAAGGAAAGAGAGAAACTTGAGGTTTCCTCACAGCTCTCCACGTGTCCGTATCCTAGAGATATCATGGCTATGAAAGAATCTATTCCACCACTAATGGAAACTGGCTTAGCCATCAATTTTTGGCTCTCTAGGCCCACCATTGGTCCCCAAGAAAAGTAACCATCGGTTCTTTGGACCCTTAGTCACTTAAGTGGTGAACCATTGGTTGACCATCTATTTTAAGTGAACCACTGGTCCAAGTGAACCAAAACCAAAAAACCACCATACTAATACCTATAGAGGTGACTTTTGGTTGTCACCACCTATTGATGACCATTGGATGTCAACCAAACAGGTAGACCATGGGTTGATGGCCTCTAAATGTAACTCATCCATAAAAGGGGTAAACCTTAAAATATCCTCAAAGAGAAACACCTCCAAACCAAGCTAAAACTAGGCACCCCATGTCCCAACAAGCTCAAGAATGATAAAGAAACATTTAAGGATCATAACATGTGAAAAATTGCAAGCAAAACCTCAGATTTTGATAATTGCAGAAAATTCTAAAATGTCCATAAATTTGCATAACTAGCTCAAATAGTGTCCAAATTGGACCAAATTTGAAACTTTAGCTTGTCACATGATACCAAAACATATCAAAAGGCTATATTAAGGTTTACAACACTATATTATGGTAATTAAGCATGTTCAAAACTTTAATCATGGTCAGGGGTCTTACAGTCTGGATGATTACACGAGCATCTTTGAGAGAGTAATAAGAGAATACTATAACTTGTCCTTTCTTAGAGAAGTATATGAAGAGAAGTTGAAAGGGGTGGTCATGTCCATGAATAGTGATAGCACCCCAGGATCAGATCAATTCACTATCACCTTCCACCAATAATCACAAGAAGTAGTTAAGAATGATGTAGTTGCTTTAGGTAAACACAATATTATTGGTAGTGATATGCACAAATTCCTAAAATGCTTCACATTGATACTTATTCCTAAAATCGATGATCCCTCTAGAATGAGTATCTTTAGGCTGATCAACATAGGGAATTCTAGCCTAAGGAGAGTCTCTAGGGTCATCCTGGCTCAGTTGTCCCCTGCAATCCCTATCTTGATCTCTTTGGAGAAAATGACATTTATCAAAGATAGAAATATAGGGGATAGCATTAGTCTTCCCCAGGAATTGATTCATGATCTTAACCATGGGGCACCATTGCAGGAGAATGTGGTATTCAAAGTATATATGTTCAAAGCATTTTATAGGGTAGAGTGGATATTCCTTGAGAAGGTGCTAGGTAGATTCGCTTCTCTAGGGAGGTCATTAGTTGCATCATGGTATTGTTTAAGCTTTCTTGTTCTCATTTACATTAATATGATATCTTGGAGGGTTGTTTACTGCCTCACGGGGTCTCTGTCAGAGTAATCCCCTTTCATCTTACCTTTTTGTGTTTGCCTAAGAGGTCATGATTTGACATATCAAAATGAGTATTTACACATGGAGTTTAGAGAGGTTCTCCACAAGAAGGTTTAGGTGTGTCACCTACCTTATTTTTTGGATGGTCTTATATTTTTTCTAAACCCGAGAGGAACTATGGAAGGGACACTATAAGGACCCTGACCCATGTTTTGGGATAACCCTATTTGTTTTGCTTAAATGTGTTTCTTAGCACCTTGCTCTAATCATATGAGATGTAATTAGGGCATGTTGGAAGCTTATGTTTTTGTTTTGAGCCTGCTTGGTTGATGCTTATGTTTTGTGGAGAGGTTTTGGTGCAAGTTGTAATTTACCCAGGATAAGGGATGATGTGCAAGTTTGCAACCTCTAAAGTGTTCCTTCTCTCTCTTAGAATCATCTAGATGAGAGATAGAGAGAGATGGGCACCTTGTTTGGACCTTGGTTGTGTGGTGATAACCTCAGAGGTGTTTTGGACACATGTTTGAAGTGTTCCTTGTACCTAGAAGTGTTGTATCAGGCTTGAGAGCATTGGAGAGGCTTTGCATCATTTTATGGGTGTCTTTAGTTACACCCTATAGGTTTGTGGGTGTCTTGAGTTACACCCTATCGGTTTGTGGGTGTCTTGAGTTACACCCTATAGGTTTGTGGGTGTCTTGAGTTACACCCTATCAGTTTATGGGTTATGGATATGTGGTTTCAGGCATGACCATGATAGGTGACCTAGAGGATGAGACCTAGATTTATCACCTCATTTGCATGGTGTTGCATGTGGCCCTTCTTTGTGGATAAGTGTCACCTTAGGTGATGACACCTTCCTCTTATATAATAAGACTTAGTCCCAATGAGAGATATAACTCTCTCCAACATATATTGATTATAACATATTAATTAACATTAAATACATTGAGTAGTTCGGGTATTGAATAAGAAATATGAATAGATTGGATAGTTTTATCATACTAAGAAGATAAGCAAATAAGTCATAGCATCAAGTAGAATTACTCAATTTTCAAAAGTCTGCATCATGTAAGAACCATGTAGTGTAAAGACAAGACAAGGGTTAATCAACCAATGTGATACATATTAAACCCTAGCAATTCTACTACATGGCTGATATTATATCTTTTATTATGCCCCGGGGAGTTTGAATCTTACTACTCAAAGTCCAACTGACCACTGCTTGGTCTCAATCAGTTCCATATAAGATCAAGGAAGAGACAGACTCCAAGATCTTCTCCATACTTGGTCAGGACGAGTCTGCACTGCAGTGACATCTCAGTCTTACTACAAAATAGTGACATATATTCTTGTAAACAACTAGCCGACCTTGGGACATGTCATGGTGCTAGAGACCAAGGTATGCAAAACAAAACCTTTATCACATGATAATCACCAAGACACCACCGCAACCGTTCTCAAAAAGAGGGCTAGGTATGACCACATTCATCCTCCCTAAGCACTTGGATTCAGGATGACAAGAACCCCACATACTCAATAGTATGTTCTCTGAGTTTCCCTTAGGAATACTCATTTCACCATCTGGCAAGTTCTAACACTCAGATGGATCTATGGCACTGGAAACTATATGATTAGAATTTCACTTGATTAATCATTGTTGTACTAGCTCAGGACCCAAAAGTTGATATTTATCTATCTCATACCAGCAAAGAGGAGATTGACATCATCTCCCATACAGAGCCTCATAAGGAGCCATATCTATGCTTCTTTAATAGTTATTGTTATACACAAACTCTATCAGAGTCAGATGTACATCCCAACTACCGAGAAATTGCAGCACACATGCCCTCAACAGATCCTCTAAAGTCTGAATAGTCCTTTCAGACTGGCCATCAGTCAGCAGATGAAAAGTTGTGTTGAATCTCAGTTGTATTCCCATTACTAAATGCAAACGCTCCCAAAAATAACTTGTAAACTATAGATCTCTATCAGAAACTATAGTCACTGGATTGGCATGCAGACTGACTATCTCATCAACATATATTTGTACCAAATTCTCTGTTGTAAACTTTATCTTGATAGGAAGAAAATGAGATGACTTAATCAATCTGTCTACTATCACCCATATAGAATCATGACCCTTGGCTGTCCTAGGAAGACCAACCACAAAGTCTGTAGTAATATGATCTCATTTCCACTATGGTATTGGTAAGGGTTGTAATGTCCCTACAAATTTTTGGTGCTCAGCCTTCACCTACTGACAAACTGGACATTTGGCAACGAACTCTGCCACATCATGCTTTAGACCTGGCCACCAATACATGTCTTTCAAGTTTTGGTACATCTTGGTCCTTCCAGGTTGTATTACATACATAGAGGAGTGAGCCTCCTCAAGTACCATGTTCCTCAACCCATCAACATCAGGAACTACTGTCCTATTGTGGTAACAAACTGTACCATCATCTGCCTCATGAAAGCCATCATACTTTTCACTACCAATTCCTGATCAGATATTCTGTATCACATTATCATTTTGTTGTGCATCATGAATCTACTGTCTCAAGGTAGGTTTCACTTGTAACAGTGCCAACAATCCTGCCAGCAAGGAAATTTCTAGTTGTACATTCATCTGGGGAAGAGACACTAGCATATCTCTCTTATGGCACATCAAAGAATTTAATTGTACATTATCTACCGTTGATGATGAAGATGACTTTCTACTCAATGCATCAGCTACACATTCACTTTCCATGGATGGTAGTCTATTGTGCAATCATAATCCTTAATCAACTCCATTCATCTCCTCTGTCTCATATTTAGCTCCTATTTTGAGAAGATATACTGTAGATTCTTGTGGTCAGAGAAGATCTAAAACTTTTCTCCATAAAGATAGTGTCTCTAAATCTTTAAGGCATGGACCACTACTGCAAGATCCAGATCATGTATTGGGTAATTCTTTTCATGTTTCTTAAGTTGTCGTGAAGCAAAAGAAATCACATTTTTATCCTACATCAACACGTATCCCAACTCATTTTTTGAAGCATCAAAAAAGACAATATAGTCTTTCCCTTACTCTGACAGTACTAACACCAGTGCTGTAAAGAGTGAGACCCAATAGAGGGCCCACTCAATGGTAAAAACATAAGCCAAGAAATAATTAAGCAGCGGAAAACATAACTATTTACAAAGTTACAAAATATGCCCATGAATATAACTTTGTCATTCTAAGGTGGTACATAAATTGAAAATGTTACATCTATATACACACAAGCCCATCTACAAAGGCTAATAAGGTTGTCTCAAGCTATCCTTATGTTCACCAATGAGCTCATAATCATCCTACGTCTCGGCCCTAGAAAGCACCTAAATCTGGATGGAGGGAACACCCAGAAAATAGGAAAGCAAGGTATGAATCAACAAAAGTTGAGTATGTACGTTAAAAGATTAACTAGGGCATTTAAAAAGTAAAGTAAGATGTTCCCATAAAAAAGGGGGCCGTTAAAGTTAGGTAAGTTTCAATGAGAAGTAACAAGAGAAAGAATTTCCAAAAGAATGAGGCATATCAATAAACAAATGAAATAACACATCTTGCCATTAACCATTCCTAATATCACAACAATCATAATAATTTGCATGTAGATATATTGGACTAAAGTAACTATAGTAGGGCCATGACACCACTGAGTCATTGCCCTAAGTAAAATGGGTGGAAAAGAACACCCTAGGCGGAAAAGCACGCCTCTGTATATATAAGTGTAGAAAAGCATACCCTAATGGTTACGCATAAGCGTCTATAATAGTTAAACTAGTCGAATTATCTAACATGCATAAATAGAGTGGCAAGATATACCTTTCACAAACATGTGGCATGATTTAAGCACAATAGCATATGGGGTCATTAACCCAATTCAACATCATAGTAATTTTAAAAGAATAATAATAAATCCAACTGAAAGTATATGAATTGTCCAACAAATGGAATAAGAGCAAGTATTTTAAAAGATGCCTCATTATGGGAAAATTTAGTCATATAAATGCCCAATTAAAAATAGAGAGGAGTACATACCTCCAGTCCTGTCTAAGTCAAATAAACGATCACCTAAGTCTGAGCCAAGTTTAACATCACCTACGCGTAGATTATAGTTTATGTTAATATTGTTTCTCATACAACATTAAAGCCCATAAACACTTCCTCCAAATCTCAGTTTGGTCTAGCAGTCTGATATTCAGAACAATCCTCTAATTTCTCAACACTCACAACACTCATCTATATATCTACTGATGTAAATATAAATTGACCCGGTCAAACCAAGTACTGGAAGCTATAAACAATGAAGCAACCGGAAAACAATGTCTACTGCCGTCAGGTTTCCCACACCATCGTGACCAGTTAATGGGATTCAAAATGAGAACAAATGACAATATGTGTATCTGTTATCCGGTGACAAATACGACCGCATTAAATGAAACACGACTATTTAAATTCTTCAAATCATGGGAGTTTTGAAATCACTAATAAAATGGCGACTTCTCTTTCTAGTTTCCCAACCTCAACGCAAACAACTGTGCTAACTGGTTTTCCAACCTCAGCATGAACGGACAAAGTTAGTGATTCCAAACACAGAGCAATCTGCTCCTCTCACTCGCTCACTGTAGGGCAGTCCTGAGAGTCGGGTTCTTGCTCCAGCGATGAACCCCTGTTAGCAGCGTCACCCACAAAGGTGACCGGTCTCCTTCCGGCCCCTTGAGATATCCGATCACAACCGTGATCTCAATCAATAAATAGAGACGACAGCGGCGTCCAAGCAGCAACTGGGCGGATTCAGAATGCAAGTCGGTGCCATATATTGGTCTAAGTTGGGGCGTTCAGCCGTGGTAGCAAGGCTCGAAGGTGGACACCGATCAAATCAGGATGAAACGATGATCTACAAAAGCAACCTCAAAACAAACTGTGTGACCTTCCGGAGTCAAGATAGTTGAAAATTTTGGATTGGAAATAGGCAGACGAGCGTCGACCAACCGTATCCCCCAGCCACCCAAAATCTTCTCATGACTCTGCGTTGATTGATACTCAATAAATAGGGATCCAACAACGTGTTGTCAATACGATGGCGAGCACCTCAAGAAGGCAAAATAGGGTATTTCGTCAACCCAGAGACTGGGGAAGAATCAGCGTGCACAGAAGACAAGGACAAATAGTTAGGGGCTGTAGATGATGCCCTTACCTTTAATTGACTCCAAAATGACCACGACACTGTTGGAATCTACTCCTCACTGGAGACGAGGGTCACTCCGGCATGAGGATTCTACGACGCACAAGAGAAATTGAAATTGGGATTAGGGATCAGTAGAGGAGGAATCACACTACTTGTTTGAGTGATTTCGTGGTGGTGGAAGTAAGAAGACAAGATGGCGAGGTATCAAAGTGATGACAATGGAAGCCTGCTTTAAGTATATTTGGGTGCTTAATTGCCAGGGCACCACATGCCTCAATTATGGGTTCCCTTGACTGTCCAGATATCCTGAAATGTCTTTCGGTAATAACTCAGACAATGAAGACAATCGATGGAGGCCATCTATGGACGAACAATAGTAACATCTGCTCACTTTGTAAGGGAAACGAAGACGAAACCTCGCTTCGGTTCTGAACGCATTCACTTTAATCAAAATATTAATATGCGGTTAAGACCTTGGTCAACTAGCGTCACATGCATAAATCGGATCATCATGGCCAACTTTGCATATTTCGTTCCAATGTAATTAAATTATGCATTGGGAATCTTTTTTCTTCCTCTCCTAAATCGTAGGCTAGCAATGAAACCAACAAGGAGCATACTTCTATCCTCAAGAGTCCATTTCAAATGTGTTAGGTGTAGATACTAATCAATAGGTAATAAATATCCTAATAAAGGATAATTTATTTTCTTAATCATTACAATAGATTTTGGGTATTTTCTCCTCAATAAAAGTTTCTCTAGGATAAATGAGGATATAATCATATATGGCCTCACACACAAGGTTTGTACGACTATCCCTCAATATGTGAATTAAATCCCCATAATTCCTCAATGTCACACCCACATATGATTATGTGAATATATGGTGATTTAAAATCAAAACTACACCAAGATTATTATCAGGGTAAAAAATTACTACTCAACAAAGTTTAAGGGAAATAGGATTTAAGATTTTTTTTGGAAAAAGGAAAATAGAGGTGATACCTAGATTTGAGGTTGTTACATAACACCACCCCTTAAAGAAGATTTCGTCCCCAAAATTGACCAAGCTACAACTCAAAATACTAAGCTCTAATTTTCTTAACCAATTATAAATTTCTAATTCACTAGACAAAGTTAATATAGGGGTCCTAGCATAACATAGTCACTTAAACAATTGTATGTAGAACCCAATGTGAATTTATATTACTTTACCCATCATGTCTTATTATCTTCTCATATTGTGAATTAGTCTAGGAAATTTATACTATGATTGAGGATGATATCATCAACTTTAGTTTTTTTTCTACATAATTAAGGAGGTTTGTCCATCATACTATCATGATGTTTCGTATCCCTCTGATTAGCATTTTTTATGCTAATAACCATTTATTACAACTATTGACTAATTTAAGTTACAGACCTAAGTTTACAAGGCTCCATCCCTTAAAAGGACCAATCTAACCATACATTGAGTTAAGAGAGGTAGCCAACAAGAATGTAGCTATTATATTTATTCATCTTCCTATTAAATCTTATAGCACACTCATGCTTAAGGTCAGAGGGTTGAACAAAAGAGTCAAATATTTCTTCGCTAAAGGGCCTATCTACTACTAAAACTTTCTTGTAGTGGTGACTTGGTTCTAAAACCATCGATGAAATCCAAACAGTTTTCTTTTTGTAAATATAATATAATAATGAAAATATGTTTGATAGTGAAAACCTAGCGATGGGAATCCAAAATGGTGCCAAAATCAATCAGGGAACTAAGTCAACCACTTTTACCATACACCACATATACTATCACCCAAACATCACTTGATCTTCACAAAAGAGGCTTCTCTACACACCTCATCAAAGATTACAACATACATATGCCTAAAGTCAAAACTACCCCAAGATTATTATCAGGGTCAAAAATTACTACTCAACAAAGTTTAAGGGAAATAGGATTTAAGATTTTTTTTTGAAAAAGGAAAATAGAGGTGATACCTAGATTTGAGTTCGTCACATGTGCACTAGCTAGTCAACTTTTCTTTCAACAGCTGGAAAGAATGTTGACACTTGTCATTCCAAGCAAAAGGAAAATCCTTCCTGGTTAACCTAGTTAGGGGTAACACTATAGAACTGAAGTCTTTGATGAACCTCATGTAGTAACCTGTCAGACCTAGGAAATTATGGATCTCTGTCAGTGTCTTTGGTTGTTCCCATTCTAGTATAGATTCTACTTCCTTGGGATCAACACAAACACCTTTTATAGATATAACATGGCCCAAAAAAGACACTTTAGATAACCATAATTCACACTTGCTAAATTTAGCATATAGTTGATGCTGCCTCAACAAAGTCAATGCCTGGCGAAGGTGTTGCTCATGCTTCTGACTATCCTTGGAGTATATTAGGATATCATCTATGAACAAGACTACACGTTGATCAAGATAAGGTATAAACACCCTATTCATCAGATCCATAAAAGCTACATGTGCATTGGTTATCCCAAACGGCATAAACACTAACTCATAATGACCATACCTAGTCCTAAAGGCTAACTTGAGTATGTCATTAGCCTTAATTCTCAACTGATGGTAACCTGACCTCAGGACTATCTTTGGAAACATAGTGGCACCTATCAACTGATCAAAAAGATCATCAATCCTCTGCAAAGGATACTTATTATTTATTTTCACCTTGTTCAACTATCTGTAGTCTATACACAACCTCATTGAACCATCCTTCTTTTTAACAAACAACACGAGAGCACCCTAAGGGGAAGTCATCGGTCGAACAAAACCCTTTTCTAACTGTTCTTGTAACTATTTCTTTAACTCCTGCATCTCTACTGGTGCCATTTTGTATGCTAACTGTGCTATGGGTTGTGTTCTAGGAACAAAATTGATCTTAAACTCAATCTCTCTAGGAGGGGAATGCTAGGAAATTGCTCAGGAAAGACATCCTCAAATTCTCGCACTATTGGTACCTCCTGGATACTAGGACCTCTTGCCTTGGTATCCAGAACATGAGCTAAGGGTCCTTGCATCCTTGTCTCATCAACCGCTCAGCTGTCATAGCTAACATCAAATATGTAGGAAGAATCTTCCTATTGCCCTGGAAAATCAATTGTACATCTCCATCATGGAACGCCACCATTTTAGTACTACAGTCCAAGACTACCTTGTATTTTTCTAAGGTATCCATTCTTAGGATTACAACAAAACCACGCATGTCAAGTGGCAAAAGATCCACTTGAATGTTGTGTCCAGAAAAAGAAAGAATGCAAGAAGAGCACATTTCCCCCAACTCGGCAGAACCAACCACAAGAGTCTCTAGCCATAGGCTATCAAATCTATGATTAATAGGTATATAACAACTATCTATCACCTCTCTGGTGATAAAAGAGTGTGTCGCTCCGAGGTCTACTAACACAGATATGAAATAAGAAGCAGACAAATCAGAATGAAATAACTCCATCTAACCTGTCACGACTCCTGGATTGACCACTGCTTATGCCTTGGAATGTATGAGTCATACCACTCAAAGTCCAACTGACCACCACTTGGTTGCAATCAGTTCCATATAAGATCAAGGAAGAGACGAACTCCAATATCTTCTCCATACTCGGTCTGTACAAGTCTGCACTGTTGTGACATCTCAGTCTAACTGCAAAATAGTGACATATAGTCATGTAAACAACTAGCATACCATGGTACAGGTCATGGTGCTAGAGACCAAGGTATGTAAATAAAAACCATTATCACATGATAATCATCGAGACATGACCGCATCCATTCTCAAAAAGAGGGCTAGGTATGACCACAGTTGTGATGACCCAACAGCTGAATCGCCACCAGTAAATATGTGGAATAACCATTAACAGCGGATTAACAAAAATCACTAAAAATTAAAATCATTTTGCAAAGAGATCCATTGTCAAGAAACACTTAAAGAAAGAACCAAAATAATATATACATCATGGTTCACATTGTACATAAATTGTACCATCTCATCTCGAGGATAACATATACCAGTTGCTTTGCCCAAACATATACATAAGCAACATAAAACCTCGAGGCAAACAAGCCAAAATCTCAGATCATTCATAAACCATTATGTACTAACTCCCAAGGACATGAGAGTACAGAGAAGACGCATGGGATTTCTATCTACAAGACACAACAGACATCACACTCAACCTGAGCTGTTACTATTATCCCTGATGTTGTTGTCCTTCCTCTGTAGTACAGTCTCTACCTCCTCATCTGCGTCCACCTAAAAATTGTGGAACCCACGAGGTGAGACAATTGTCCCAGCGAGAGATATAACTCTCTACCAACAATATTATTATCACAGGTAAACAGTATAAAACTGAGCAGAGGATATTTTATGTAAATAATTATGTTTAATCATTATTTAATTGCAGTGCAAAGTAATAGCATTGTCTAAGCAATTCAACTATTTATGACAGAGGCATAGATCATCTATTTACTTTATAAGGAATATGAAGAACATGTATAACATCTACTAATCTAAGATGTATAAAAGTAATGGAGCATCAACCAATGTTTTCGTATGCAATTGTTAAGAAAATAAGCTACATGGATAATTACATATTTACAATCACACTTATGCCCATAGGAGATGAGGTATACCACTCATGCTCCAACTGATCATAGCTACGTAAAACATCGGTACCATAAAACGTCAATGGAAGAGCTGGCTGCCATGGCCCCACTCGTCTCGGTCAGTACGAGACCACTGGTAGTGACCACATGTCAAACTCCGACTAGCTTTCTAGGGTATAGTGACATCTTCACTGAAAAAGATACAACCCCAACATGCACTCTCTTTGAGGAGATATCACATCAATCCTCAGTACATTTTCATCAGGGCGATCACACAGTAACCCTGGCATTCATCGGTGAGATAACACATCTATCCCCATCTAGATGTAAGGATATGTTCGTCCATTACCCCCACATATTCAATAATATGCTCTCCGAGTTAAACTCATTTCACCATTCAACAAATCCTGACACTGAATGGATCTATGGCATGGTCACTACATGATAATATTCCACTTGATTAATTAGGTGTATTACAATATCTTTTAGCATCAAACAAGTTACAAGCATGAATTATAACAGATGCTACAAAGAAAGGTGTAATACATTTATCAAGTACTTTCATAATCTTTGGAACACATTTAATGTATAACACTCAGGATCTCAGTCCATTATCACATTACTGGGCTTTCTCATCCCTTAACATTACCATCATCATGATTGCTAGATCTGGCTATTCAAACCCTTAGTTCATCATTGAACATTGTTACCTCTTATCAGGTAACTATTACCTCTAGGTCCTTGGACTAGGTATACATAATTCTTATTGCACAAATATTTCACATGGATTACAAGTCCCATTTAATTTGTATCATATGAAACATCATAGCTCATACTTGGCTATGTTCATCATCTCATGATACATGCATGGCTAGTATTTCATGAAAGAGGCAATAACAAGTATAGATCATTACCATGCAACATAAAAGAAATACTACCTTCCCATTATTAGGGTTAGTGTTTTCCTTTTCACTGATTAGGGTTAGGGTTTCCCTCTTTAATAGATTAGGGTTTCAAGTTCATATTATCAAGAATCAAAACCCTAATTCATAGCTCTACACATATAGGGATATCAATGTATGCTCATTGAATGATTAACACATAAAGTATGATTTTATCTCTCATCCTCACAAAGGTAGTGATTACATCATACTTTATTAAGTTGGCTCAATCCTTCTCTCAAGGTACATTGTCCTACATTTATCAAAATGCTTTGAACTCCATACATCTTAATGTATCATTTGACATAACACACTTCATGTGTTACTCAATCAAGTATATTGGATTGAGGTGCTTCCACCATATCAGGCATGAAGTGTGTGTGTGCTTCACACCAATATGGGCAAAGAGGTGTGTGTGTTCTTCACACCATATCGGGCAAAGAGGTGTGTGTATGCTTCACACCATATCGGGTTGCTCAAAATTAGGGTTTGCATATCGGGTTAGACCCTTATGCTCATACCTCTTCAAACCTTCATGGTATCAGCCTACCCTTCACTGTGGGTTAAGTGACAGCCTAGATGACAATTATTATAAACCAAACCAAGTGTACAAACAATAGGGATGTGGGGTTCCAAGGTATGTCGGGTTTCATATTACCGTGTTGGGTTTCAACACCATATCGGGATAGAGGTACTTCAACCCGATATTGGGTTGATCCATGATGATGTCATCATCACCAAGCTCTAGACTTTGTTCCTTACTATTCTAGTTCATGGACAATAGTCCTATGTCAATAATAGAACTCATAGTTTCATCAATTATTCAAGAAAACTCAAACTTGAAAGTAGATTATCAAGTATAGAAAGATTGAAGGTGAATAATAACATGATTGGGTTCAAGTTATATAACTTGCCTCCATAATTACTGCAAAGCTCCAAGCTCCAAAGCTTCACATTCCCAAGGTTAAAAATGAGCTTATCACAGATCCAAGACTCATCCACAACTATTCTACATGTATGGAATCACCATAGTTAAGAACTTGGTGAATAAGAAAAGAAAGAAAGAATCACAACCCGAGATTCATGATTTATCCAAGGTTGAAGATGACCATGGCTTCACCTTAAGCTAAACGGCTCGAGCTCCTCCTTGCTCCTCAACTATATGCATGATATCTAAGAGAAATGGATAGGTTTTGAAAATATTCACTAGTAGGTGAAAGGAGTGGTATATATAATTGAGGTTCATGAGAGAGAGTGTATAAGAGGTGTCATCATTTTACACTACTAGCTGCCACGTGTCCATGCATGGCTGACACGTGTCCATGCATGAATATTTATATTGACATGAAAAACTCTTGAGGATAATATAGGGATAAGATTTTGTCCCATATTTATCTTGTTGAGTAAGATATTTCAACTCAACATCAATTCGATACACTTTTTCTAAGGAAAATTGTAAACCGATATCCATTGCCTCCTTGAGGTGCTTAACCCGTCATGGCAAAGGACAAGAGTTGTCAAAATGATATGGGACCTCCTCTATGGTTCCTTGGCTGATAGGAATCCCCATATAATCTCTACAACTTGATACAACTCAATACAACTTCAAATTAGGGTTTCAATTATACAACTCTTCTTGGTCTTTTCATCACCAAGAATGCTACCACTCAAAGATGATTCAAACATGGTGCCTCTTTCTTTCTCTATCCTTGAGATGATGCTAAGAGAGTATTTCTTTATATCTACTCTAGATGATGCTAAGAGAGAGTAGGGACACTCTAGAGGTGGTAATTTGCATATCTACCCTACATTTTGGGTAAATTGCAAATTGCACCAAAACTGGTACACAAGGCACAAGCATTATTCAAACAAGTTCTAACTTGAACCTTAGGCTCTCCACAAGCCATCCCTTATCATCATTCTCTCTCTTATGATGCTAAAGCACTTGAAGCATGTTCAAAATGTGACATATTGCAATATTACCCCTCATCTTGGGTAAATTACAGTTTACACCCGAACTATCATATAATGCACAAACAATTTGCAAATAAGCTCAAACTTGAAAATTAAACTCAAGGAGAGCCTTAATTATCTTTCAAAAGATTAAAAAAAGTTTATGAATAACTTACCTAAGCAAAAATTCTTGGTTATGGCATAACCCAAGTTAGGGATGTTACAATTATCAACCCCTAATAGGGATTTCATCCCCGAAATCTTAAGAGAAAAGAGAATGGTACTTCCTTCTCATTTCTTCCTCAAACTCCCATGTGGCTTCTTCAATGCCACATTGATGCCAGAGAACTTTCATAAGAACTATGTCTTTCTTTTTCAACTTCTTGATTCTTTTGTCAAGAATCATCATAGGACCTTCCACATAGGATATATCTTCATTCAATTCTACCTCTACAGGTTGCAACACCAACTCTGTATCAGGATGACACTTTCTTACCATAGATATATGAAACAATGGATGTAGCCTATGTAGCTCAGGTGGTAACTCCAACCTATAGGCTAGCATATTACCCCCTTAAATCTCTAAGGGACGATCCTGGCCAAGGAAGGCATGGTATTGGGTTCATACCATAGGCCGGAGCTCAATGGAAGCTGGGCGAAGCTCAGTTGGAGTTAGTCGCAGCTCAAGGAGATCACTAGGAGCTGGCCCTAAGCTCAGGTGGAGCTGGTCGAGCTCGGAGCTAGCTCACATGTGTGGGTCAAGCTGGGTCAGAGCTCAGCGATAGCTCGCTGCGGAGCGCGCTCCCACGGGAGTGGATGCGAGCGGGACAGAAGACATAACCGCCGATGGTTATAGCAGGATCATGTAGTGGAGCGAAGGGACATCTCCAAGAGATCGTGGGTTGTAACCATCCCGTGTTTGTAGGAATGTGGAAACGTGGGTTATGTAATATGTAACCGTCCCATCTTTGTAGGGATGTGGACAACGTGGGTTACGTGGGTTGTAACTGCCTCGCCTTTCTCGGGACGTGGGTATATTGTGTAACCGCCTAGTGCGGATGATGGTTGTAACCGCCTGAAACGGTTATATCCGTGAAGGCTATAAATAGCAAGGCACTCCGGGTTGTGGAGGCAATCAATCTTGCTCGTATGTACTTTGTCCTTGATATGAGAAGGAAAAGTGAAGTCCCAAATATTTGTGTGTGTTCTCTATTTCTCATTGTGTGTCCAAAGAGGCGATAATCCTAGGTGTTCGTTAGTGCAAGAGGGTACTCTACCAAGAGGCCTCTATTCTGTGCCTTAGCCAAATTCTCTTAAGGGTTCTGCCTTTAGGAGAAGTGCAACTTGTGTGGGCTGGTTGAGTTTGACTCAACGCCATTACTGGTCGGAGTCCCATAAGTGGATTCTACCCGATAACAGATTGGTATCACTAACCAATTCGATCCACTGCAAACTTCATCAATGGCACCAACACTGACCAACTTGGAGGCGACGCTAAATTCTCTCAAGGAATGGTTTGAAGAATTATGTTCGAAGGTAGCCGCTCTAGAATCGCGACTAGAGTCATCTGTCAGAACACCTGTCGACCACCTCGAATCAGAATTGGTGGCTCTTGAAACTTGACTATCTAAGGCCGAGGGAACAAGGGAAAAGCAATATGATGTTCTCAGTTCTGATCTCTCATCTATTGAGACTGACATTGCATTAATCAAAGAAACACTCAGTTCTGTGAGTGGAGGGGGACGCGGACGTGCCAAGATCCCCGAACAGAAGCCATTCTTTGGTGGATGAAATGCTAAGGAACTTGAAAATTTCATCTGGGATCTAAGTCACTACTTTGAGGCCATGAAAACTCTAGAAGACGATCGAGTGGGCATCGCAATGATGTTCCTTATTGGGGATGCAAAACTCTAGTAGAGGACTCGTAGTGTCGATGACACCCGAGGTACAATTACTACATGGACGGAACTTGCCAAGGAACTAAGGGAAGCATTCTTACCGACCAATACTTCATGGTTGGCAAGGGATTCCCTAAGAAGGCTCCGAATGACGGGGACAATTTGAGAATATGTTAAGTCATTCACTTCACTAATGCTTGACATTTCCAACATGTCGGAGGAAGACAAATTATTCAACTTTTTGTCTGGCTTAGCACCATGGGCATAAATAGAGTTGAGGCGTGTGGGGGTGAAAAATCTCACCAGCGCTATTGCAATTGCGGATGCCTTAGTTGATTACAAGGCATCGACCGATAAAGGAGAGAAAGACAAAGACTCCAAGGCAAAGGCCAAGGAGAAAGGTAAAGGAAAGTCCCATGATGGGAAGTGTTACTCTGAAGGGGACAGTAAACGCACCAACAACAAAGGCTCGGAGAAGAAGCCCAGTGGATGCTACACTTGTGGTGGAGCGCATCGCTACTATGACTGTCTGAAAAGAGAACGGCTAAACGCCCTCTTGCGAGAGGATACGACCGAGGGGGGGGAGACGTATCTGAAAGAGTCAACCCTCTCAAGTTGTTGAATGCTATGAAGGCAACAACATCAGGCTCGAAGCTGATGTACATTGAGATGAAAATCAATGGTGTAGTGGTGGAGGTGATGGTGGACACTGGTGCAACCCACATGTTTGTCTCGGACCAGGAGTTAGAAGGACTTCACTTGAGGATGTCACGAGACCCATCTCGGGTCAATGTCATGAACTCAGACGCTAGGAGTGTACTTGGCGTCGCACAAGGCCAACTGGAGTTGGGACCATGGAGCGGCATCTGTAGTATGATGGTAATGCCTCTGGATGATTTCAAGGTCATCATTGGGATTGAATTACTGCGCAGGATGAAGGCATACCTGATTCCACACTTGAATGGCTTGTTTGTTCAAGAAGGGATTTCTCCAACATTCGTACTTGCCCGATAGAGTCTACTAAGTCAGAAGATGCTATCGGCAATCCAATTGAATAATGGGTTGCGCCGAGGAGAGCTGAATTATCTGGTCACCTTGCGAGAGGACCCGTGTCCTGACTCAGAGTCTATGCCTCGAGACTTTGAGAGGTTGCTCGAGGGCTATGTGGATTTGATGCCTGGAGAACTGCCCCGAACGCTGCCGCCATAGAGGGATATCGACCACTCCATCGAATTGATCCCTGGAGCTTTACCGCCAGCATTAGCCTCATATCGGATGCCACCAAATCACTTGGCGGAATTGCGTAGGCAACTAGACCAACTGTTGGAGGCAGGTCTGATTCGACCAAGTAAAGCCCCATATGGCGCACCCGTCATCTTTCAGAAAAGGATGATGGATCTTTACGAATGTGCGTGGACTATCGTGCATTGAACAAAGTGATGATTAAGAAAAAGTATCCCGTCCCTCACGTGGAGGACTTGTTTGATCATCTTGGAGGAGCTCGTTTCTTCAGCAAGATGGATCTCCGATCTGGGTACTACCAAGTTCGAATTGCAAGAGGAGATGAATCAAAGACGACATGTGTCACCCGATATGGCTCTTATGAATGGTTGGTGATGCCCTTCAGCTTAACCAACACCCCTGCTACTTTATGTACGCTGATGAACAATGTGTTTCGAGAATACATCGATGAGTTCCTAGTAGTATACTTGGATGACTTGTTCGTTTATTCAAGGACGCTGGAACTACATTTGGAGCATCTGCGACTTGTTTTGGATAAACTAAGAGAAAATCGGTTGTTCCTGAAGGCCGAAAAGTGTGCTTTTGGCCGCACTTTCATCTCATTCCTAGGTCATATTATTGGCGAAGGTGTCATCAAGATGGACCCGAAGAAAATCGAGGCAATTGATACTTGACCCAAACCAAAGAATGCGGGAGAATTAAGGAGCTTTATAGGACTTGCGAACTATTATCGTAAGTTCATCGAGAGTTACTCCAAGAAGGCCACACCCCTTACGGATCTTCTGCGGAAGGATAAACCTTGGCCTTTCTAGGGACGTGGGTATATTGTGTAACCTCCTAGTGTGGATGATGGTTGTAACCGCCTGAAATGGTTATATCCATGAAGGCTATAAATAGCAAGGCACTCCGGGTTGTGGAGGCAATCAATCTTGCTCTTATGTACTTTGTCCTTGATATGAGAAGGAAAAGTGAAGTCCCAAATATTTGTGTGTGTTCTGTATTTCTCATTGTGTGTCCAAAGAGGCGATAAGCCTAAGTGTTCGGTAGTGCAAGAGGGTACTCTACCAAGAGACCTCTATTCCGTGCCTTGGCCAAATTCTCTAAGGGTTCTTCCTTTAGGAGAAGTGCAACTTGTGTGGGCTAGTTGAGTTTGACTCAACACCATTACTGGTCGGAGCCCTGTGAGTGGATTCTACATAGTAACAGATAATTAGGGTGCATAAGAGAACAGTTGCACCAAAGTGCCTCTTCTCTTATGAGGTACTTATATAAGCTTCATTTTATCATTCTCTTTCTCTTAATGCTCTTTATCTTTACTTTAAACTTTATTGGTAACGATTATCACTAAAGTTCATGAAGGTGATAGCATACCTCATAAGCAACTCAAACTATATCAATCTTACTGACTTTAAGAATTAGAAACAGTAAATAATCTAAACATGGCATTCATTGAAATTCATACACGCATAATAATTCAAAACAAGATAATTATATGTTCAATTGCATGGACCACTTACTTTTTCACTTGGAGAGTGAACTCTCTCTCTTCCTAGGTTGAGTAAAACCCTAAACACATCCTGGGTCAGAGGAACCCTAATTATCCTGTTCATAAGATATGTCACATCAAAATATATTTTATTCAAATTCTTAAGATCTAGATTTACTTCTACAAAAATCAAGGTTTGGAGATTCCAAATCAGACTCTAAAAACCACATATTCGGATTCCTCGTGAAAAACCATTTCCAAAACATATTTTTTCTCAATTTTTTTAGCATCAAGCGATTTACTATGAATTTATGAAGGACAACCAATCAGAAATCAAAGAAATTCCACGTAGGCAACCTTTTATCCAATGGGACCCTGGGCCCAGGTGAGTTGGGCCAATGAGAGCCCGCCATCTCAACACGGGTCTCTCCCATCCGAATTAGTTGCCAAAGAAATGGGAAAATGTGAAAGTCCAAAAATACCCATCCAGCTGAACTCATCGAATTGAAACAACGAGGACACCTTGGTCATTTAGTGGCCTGGATTGTTTCTGCTTCAGGCCATGGCTCACGAGCAGCAACCACAGATGATCCCTGCAGGTGATCTCATGGGGCACTATGTCTCAAGCCAAATGGAGAGGAGCATTGGCTCCACTTTGTTCTCACGAAGCCAGAGACCTCTCACTGGGGTCTACCTGTTGCCGGTGCGGTGAGCTCGGTTTACCGAAAAGGCCAACAGACCAAGGCCATGGCGAGGAAAACAAACGCGAGGGAAGAAGGGAAACCCGAGCTCTCAAAACTCGATGTAAGAGCTCGCAAGGTCAAGGTAAGGAGGCGGAGTTGGTCGCGTGGGAGAGAAGAGCCATTGGAGGCACTGCTTCACTTCCACCGCCGAAAATAGGGGAAAGAGGATCCAAAATCGAAACTATAGATGTCGTCGATGAGGCGAGGGACCAGACAAGGAAAAACATTCCATAGCATCTTATGAAGTCTGGCGATGAAGAACTGAGGCCGTGGAGGCCCTGAAGTCCAAAGGAGACATGCGCCGGTGAGGGAGGGCGGTCGGTCCTATAGGGTACAGCAACCAAGGGCACGACGGGCCAAAACAAGGGTACTCGGGTGAAGGAAGGAGGTTGAGGATGCTCACTATGCTCACAATTGAACTGACGTGGACCGAGCAGGCCAGGTGAAGTCGAGGACGCTATAGATGGAGGAAGAGCAGGTCAGGGTGTTTGGAAGTGAGGGGAATCTAATTGATGGTGGAGGAGGAATGCCTCAGGGTAGGAGATGCTTTTGGGGTCTTGATCGGCCCGTGTGGAAGGCAGAGGCGGCGGCTGTGACTTTTGGCGGAGAGGACAGTAGAAGCCCTAATGGGCATTTTATCTGTGGTCTAGGACAGAAGATGATCAAGGGCTCATTGCGTGCGCGAGAGAGAGATAAGTCCAACGCAACAAAAATCTCGCAAAACGGCTGACTGAGGAGGGAGAAATCAATCACGGAATAAAGCGGGCTGTAGGAGTCTGACTTGCCTAAAATGTCGGAGGTAGAAGATGAGTTGGCTGCCGTCAGATCAAGATTGAGAGGCCAAAAAATCGTGCGCAAATAAGGGTAACGCATGACAGGGATTTAAATCCTGAAACCATAGGGAAGTCGAAGATATTAAATGTAAATCTAATCAAATCAATTACAAAACTTTCCCATTTTAGTTGGAGGGTCAAACAACATCCAAATGAGTCCAAATTTGGACCATTGACTAATTAAAGGGTCTAGAATGTTCCTAGTCAATTAGATTCATGTTTATTGAAAGTTTAGTCTATGATTTCTATTGTTGTCACTCTTTCTTAATTTAAATGCACCAACTAATTAAATAATTGATAAAATGTTTCTGTTGTGATTCCTTGCTTCAAATTACGAGATAGACATTATGAACTCCTTAAAAGTCATTCAACACCTCTTTCTTGCCCTTTTATGCACTTTCTTTGGAGGAGAGATAAAACAAGGGGAATATTACTTCCCTCTTATGTATTTACAAAATAAAAAGGAAAGGTGGCCAAAAGATGCCAAGAGAGCCCTCATATTCTCATATTTTCAAAATAAAAGAATAAGGGCAAACTATTATGTCTTTTTGGCAACTATTGAGAATAGGAGAGAGAAAATGAACATTAGGGGTTTTAATTTGAAATCTATAAAAAGGAAAAACACATTAATGTCTAAATTTCGAATTGTTGTTTCTTTTCTTCCTCTTCCCCTTTCTCTTTCTCTTTCTCTTCCTCTTCCATTACTTTTAGATTTATTTAATAAAAGAAAAGGGGAAGACATATTATCATTATTACATCTATTTGCAACACATTAATATAAAAGAAACTTATTTGGAGCTCTTTCTTATTTCTCTTTGTATTAAAATCCTAGAAATAAAACTAATTTGGACAAATTGCATTAAGGCCCTTAATAAATTATTATTTGAAGAAAACTACATAAAAGGCTTTATTTTACTCTTGAAAATTAGGAATGTTACACCGGCTCTCATGTCGGATCATGTCCGTTCGCAAGGATCGACTCACAGATCGCTAAGTCGTCGGGTTTAGGCACCTGCTCGCACGCGTCGATTCACTAAGGCAACATCCTAGTAGTTAGACTAAGTGCTCACATCCCTAACTCGCACCCCTTCATGCCATAATGCTTCTCCACTGCGGCATTATCTTTGTAACCGTCACTTGGGTCACGCGGCACCCCCGCAACGCCCCGTCCCGCGGCTTTGACCTGGGTCAAACCCGTGCGACAGAACTCGCTAGGAGCTAAGTGAGCTGCATGCGAGCTGGGAAGTGTCGGCCCGAGCTGTTGCTCACTGTTGCCCATGCTTGGTCAGTTGCACGCGAGTCACGACCAAGTCTTATAAGCTCCCTCTCAGCTGTATGAGGCCAACCCATCCTTATCAAGCTACTCGCTCGCTGTCCCGAGCTAAGGACCATCTCGCCCGAGCTGGGTCTACTCACCCGTCAGCTAAGTATAGTTGCACGCTAGCTAAGACCAACTCCCTTGAGCTGTTGCCTCCATCGACTCAGCTGAATCCAACTCCCATATGCTCAGTTTTACCTTGGACGAGCTAGGGCTCACCCACTTGAGCTTCGACCCACTCCGTACGAGCTAGGTCATTCTTCCTTAAGCTTAGACTCACCCCACCTGAGCTTCATCTAGCTTCACTGAGCTGCGGTGTATCAACACCGAGCTATCCTGAGCTGCATCTGAGCCATTGACCCAAGGTATTAGCTAATGACACACCTTTCTGGACAATGCTCGACCCTTAGAGAAATAAGGGGGTAACACGCCTCCCCCACCGGATGAACCTGACGCCCTCGTCGAAATAAACCAACAAGTAAGGACACCTCATGTTAGATGCTCAATTGCCACTCCTACTTTCTGACTTGTCCACTTGATGAAGTGCTTTCTCCCAGAGCTTTCCTGGCCATCGACTTGGTGTTGATTAACTCCGCCAATCGTACAAAATTGATTTCATCTCTGTCGAAGGTATCAGTGAAACTGTTGAAGAATCTCACTCCACTTGTGAAGTCAGTTGTAGTTGCAACTCCAGATCTTTAGTCTTTCCAGATCTCTTTCTCCGCATTGCTCTTTGTAGAGTGAAGGGTTCTCCTCCCTTCAAGTGTTGTCCTGATAGCGAATTAACATAACAGTTGCTAAGTCCTATCCTCTCGACCAGTGTTGGTCAGATAGCAACTCAACATATGACAACGTTAAGTCCTACCCTCTAGACCAGGACCTATCCGCAGATAGTCGTAAGAACTTGAAGTATATTGCCATCCATTCATCCACACAAGACTTAGGGAAATTCTCCCAGTCAGACACAATACTCTCCTTCAATTCCTTTGGCTTTGAGTGATTCCAACAATTTGGACATCACTTAGTAGATGATTGAAGTGACCCGACTCATCCCTTGTGTTATTGTTCCCAAACAATCAACACTTTACAAATCAAAAACATTTACGCATGGAATGAAAGGACCTACTTTTATTGCACAAGTATAAAAATCCTCTTTATTCCATTCATAAATCAGTGTACATTGGACTATTACAACCCTTAGAGGTCATAGAGATCCTCTCTATTAAAGAATACTTCCACTTCCAATAGTGGTTCTAGCAAGTATACATACACTAAGGACTGAACATCAATTACACTCCCACCTTATTAAGTAGTTGCTTCTATAGGATGATATGTCAGCAACCAATCCATCTTTTCCTTAGAGTGAAAAAGCCATCTCCAGTAGATTCATGCCCTGAGATGCTGATCCCATACAGAAGTGCCTTTCGCTCTTTAGCCACTCCTTGACGCATCCCATCAAGAGTTTGCATGAGACTTGCATCATAACTGCCAAGTCTCTTCACGTGTGATGGTATAACCTACTCGTTAAGCCATACAAGTCATTATCTCAGGTCCATCACTCGCCCTGGTTTGGAACCATCAGTAGTTCCAATAGATATGCTCTTCATGGACGCACCTCTTCGAACGTCCTTGTTGATGCACGCTCCAAGGGTCGGTTAACTCCCAGCATAATCGTCGGTAGTTGCACCTCTGCCCACCCTTACCCAAAGCCATCCAGAGTCCAGCCATCCGTTCACACGTCTAGACGACGCGTGCCTTGTTCGCCTCCAAGTGAACCGTCGAGATCAATTTTCTTTCTCTCTGCCAACACCCTTCAGCAGGTTGTCGTGGTCATGGTGGTATTCCTCGAGGAATCGTCATAACACACAATGCCACCTCTTGGCAACTTCTTCAGTGTCCCTCCGTAGAGGGAGCAGATGCAAGGCCACCCACCTCGTCATCACTCTCGATCTTAACCGCCACATGGCTGGCAAACGTCACCGGAGACAGCCACGGTTTCTTGCTGCAATGCTCGGGGTCGTTGGCCAACATCATCTCGGCCAAGTACTCCTTACTTGGAGCGTTGTCCTTCAGCGATTCGGTTTCAACAACCGACATGTAGTATTGTGCTTGATCGGCCAACATACTCACCACTTGAGTGGACAAGACATCCACCCAATTTGTTAAGGTGCCCAACCAGTCGTGCAGGCTATCATCCTTGTTACCAGGTAGAATCCACTCACGGGACTCCGACCAGTAATGACATTGAGTTGAACTCAACTAGCCGACACAAGTTGCACTTCTCCTAAAGGCAAAACCCTTAGAGAATTTGGCTAAGGCACAAAATAGAGGCCTCTTGGTAGAGTACCCTCTTCCACTACCGAACACTTAGGCTTATTGCCTCTTTGGACACACAATGAGAAATAGAGAACACACACACATATTTGGGACTTCACTTTTCCTTATCATATCAAGGACAAAGTACATAAGAGCAAGATTGATTGCCTCCACAACCCGGAGTGCCTTGCTATTTATAGCCTTCACGGATATAACCGTTTCAGGCGGTTACAACCATCATCCGCACTAGGCGGTTACACAATATACCCACGTCCCTAGAAAGGCGGGGCAGTTACAACCCACGTAACCCACGTTGTCCACGTCCCTACAAAGACGGGACGATTACATATTACATAACCCACATTTCCACGTTCCTACAAACACGGGACGGTTACAACCCACGATCTCTTGGAGACGTCCCTTCTCTCCACTATGTGATCCTGCTATAACCGTCGGCGGTTATGTCTTCTATCCCGCTCGTGTCCACTCCCACAGGAGCGCGCTCCACAGCGAGCTATCGCTGAGCTCTGACCTGGCTTGACCTGTGCGCCCGAGCTAGCTCCGAGCTCGACTAGCTCCACCTGAGCTTAGGGCTAGCTCCTAGTGATCTCCCTGAGCTGCGACTAACTCCAACCGAGCTTTGCCCAACTTCCATTGAGCTCTGGCCTATGGTATGAACCCAATACCATGCCTTCCTTGGTCGGGCTTGTCCCTTAGAGATTTAAGGGGGTAACATGCCTCCCTCACCTGTGGAAACCGACATCCGCATCAGACTAATCCGAGAGTGGTAGGCATCTATGAGGTCCTTGAACTGCCATAGTACTCCAACCTTTTCCCATGTAGCGTCTGCTTCTGAAAGACCTTTCCATTTGACGAGGTAGCTCGTGGGTCGATTCTTCTTGCTTTGGCCTTCAACCTTGTGATCCAAAATTGCTTCCGCCTCATTTGAAAAATGAACTCGAACAGTCGGAGGTGCTCGCTTCGAATCGTTGTGCGAGGGGTCGTACTCGTCAGGATGATATTTCTTCAAGAAACTCACATGGAACATGGGATGGAGTTGTAGTCGTTCAGAGAGTGTGAGTCGATATGCCAATCGGCTCACTTTTCGGACTATTTCGAAAGGTCCATCATTCCTTGGAATTATCCCTTTGTGTGCAGACTTCTTTAGGATCTTCTTCCAAATTTGGGGAGTGAGGCGTAGTAACACCTTCTCTCCAACTTCATATTCCACATCACAACGACTTTGGTCCGCAACTTTCTTTGCCTTGCGTTGTACACGCGCAAGATAATCTCGTGCTTCTTGCACCAAATCTGAACTTTGTTTTGTGTATCGATAAGCAGCGGAGCAGCGAGTATCATCATACTTTGCTACTTCATGAGGTGTCATTGGTTGTCTTCCAAGCACTATCTCGAATGGACTTTTCCCCGTTGATGCAGAAGTTTGTAGATTGTAACAATATTGGGCTGAATGCAACAGATCCACCCAATTCTGTTGATTTTCCATAACGTAATGGCGAAGATATTCCTCTAATAAGGAATTGAGCCTTTCAGTCTGCCCATCTGTCTGAGGATGGTTTGCTGTAGAAAAGCGGAGCTCTGTTCCCAACAGTTTGAAGAGTGTTGCCCAAAACCTTCCTGTGAAATGAGTATCCCTATTTCTCACAATGTTGCGTGGGAGTCCCCAATATTTCACAATGTGTTGTAGAAATAAGTTGGTTGTCATCTCGGCTGAACACTCCTTAGGTGCAGGGATGAATGTTGAGTACTTAGAGAAACGGTCCACAATGACCAGAATGGAGCTCATACCCTTGACTTGAGGTAAGCTAGTGATAAAGTCCAAACTGATGCTCTCCTAAGGTCCAACAGGTATAGGCAATGGCTGTAGTGTACCCGCAATTTTCCTCCTCTCATCCTTGTCTTGTAGACACACCAAGCATGTGCGTACATAAAGCTCCACATCCTCCTCCGTAGTAGGCTAATAATATCTTGACGATAGCAACGCCAGGGTTCGCTCTTGACCTGGATGCCCTGCCCACAAGGCATCATGAGTGTCTCGAAGTAGTTCTTTCTGTATCCCTCCTGTCTTCGGGACGTAAGGCCGCTTGCCTTTAGCATAGAGGACACCTTCCTCAAGCCAATATCTTTGAGATATTCCCTCCCGCATCTGCTCCAGAAGTCGGGAAGTGATAGGATCCTTGGTTGTGACTTCGCGAAGTCTTGCCAACATATCACTGGTAATGGTCGTAACAGCTTCCAGCTTGTGCTCGAGGTCGCCTCGTCAACTGAGTGCATCAACCACCTGATTTTCTTTACCCATCCGGTACTTGAGACTGAAATCAAACTCGGCAAGAAAGTCATTCCACCTTGCCTACTTTGGAGTTAGTTTCTTCTGAGTGGCAAAACACGCAGTTGCCACGTTGTCTGTCTCCACAAGAAAATGCGATCCGAGCAGATAGTGCTGCCAAGTGCACAAGCAATGCACAACTGCGGTCATTTCCCTCTCATGAACCGAGTATCGCCTCTTAGTGTCAGTAAGTTTTCGACTCTCATATGCTATCGGATGTCCATCTTGGAGCAACACACCCCCTATAGCGTAATCGGAAGCATCCGTCAACACATGAAATGATGTAGAGAAGTCAGGCAGCTTCAAAACGGGATCCTCCATTACCGCCTTCTTCAACTTATCAAAGGCCCTCTGGCACTCCCCCGACAAAGACCAAGGTCGATCCTTCCGCAGAAGATCCGTAAGGGGTGCGGCCTTCTTGGAGTAACTCTCGATGAACTTACGATAATAGTTCACAAGTCCTAGAAAGCTCCTTAATTCTCCCGCATTCTTTGGTTCGGGCCAAGTATCAATTGCCTCGATTTTCTTTGGGTCCATCTTGACGACACCTTCGCCAATAATATGACCTAGGAATGAGATGGAAGTGAGACTAAAAGCACACTTTTTGTCCTTCAGGAACAACCGATTTTCTCTTAGTTTATCCAAAACAAGTCGCAGATGCTCCAAATGTAGTTCCAACATCCTTGAATAAACAACCAAGTCATCCAAGTATACTACTAGGAACTCGTCAATGTATTCTCGAAACACATTGTTCATCAGTGTGCAGAAAGTAGCAGGGGCATTGGTTAAGCCGAAGGGCATCACCAACCATTCATAAGAGCCTTATCGGGTGACACATGTCGTCTTTGATTCATCACCTCTTGCAATTCTAACTTGGTAGTACCCAGATCAGAGATCCATCTTGCTGAAGAAACAGGCTCCTCCAAGATGATCAAACAAGTCATCCACGTGAGGGGCGGGATACTTGTTCTTAATCGTCACTTTGTTCAATGCACGATAGTCCACGCACATTCGCAAAGATCCATCAGCCTTTTTCTGAAAGATGACGGGTGTTCCATATGAGGCTTTACTTGGTCGAATCAGACCTACCTCCAGCAGTTGGTCTAGTTGCCTACACAATTCCACCAAGTGATTTGGCGGCATCTGATACGGGGCTAATGCTGGCGGTAAAGCTCCAAGGATCTATTTGATGGAGTGGTCGAAATCCCTCTACGACGGTAGCGTTCGGGGCAGTTCTCTAGGCATCAAATCCACATAGCCCTCGAGCAACCTCTCAAGGTCTCGAGGCATAGACTCTGAGTCGGGACACAGGTCCTCTCGCATGGTGACCAGATAAGTCAGCTCTCCTCAGTGCAACCCATTATTCAATTGGATCGCCGATAGCATCTTCTGACTTGGTAGACTCTGTCGGGCAAGTACGAATGTTGGAGAAATCCCTTCTTGAATGAACAAGTCATTCAAGTGTGGAATCGGGTATGCCTTCATCCTGCGCAGTAATTCAATCCCAATGATGACCTTGAAATCATCCAGAGGCATTACCATCATACTGTAGATGCCGCTCCATGGTCCCAACTCCAACTGGCCTTGTGCGATGCCAAGTACACTCCTAGCGTCTGAGTTCACGACTTTGACCCGAGATGGGTCTCGTGACATCCTCAAGTGGAGTCCTTCTATCTCCTGGTCCGAGACAAATGTGTGGGTTGCACCAGTGTCCACCATCGCCTCCACCACTACACCATTGATTTTAATCTCAATGTACATAAGCTCCGAGCCTAATGTTGTTTCCTTCATAGCATTCAACAACTTGAGAGGGTTGACTCTTGCCAGAGACGTCTCCCCCCCTCGGTCGTATCCTCTCGCAAGAGGGCGTTTAGCCATTCTCTTTTCGGACAGTCATAGTAGCGATGCGCTCCACCACAAGTGTAGAATCCACTGGGCTTCTTCTCTGAGCCTTTGTTGTTGGTGTGTTTACTGTCCCCTTCAGAGTAACGCTTCCCATCATGGGATTTGCCTTTCCCTTTCTCCTTGGCCTTTGCCTTGGAGTCTTTGTCTTTCTCTCCTTTCTCGGTCGATGCCTTGTAATCGACTAAGGCATCCGCAGTTGCAATAGCGCTGGCGAGATTTTTCACCCCGACATGCCTCAAGTCTGTTTGTGCCCATGGTGCTAAGCCAGACAAAAAGTTGAACAATTTGTCTTCCTCCGACATGTTGGAAACATCTAGCATTAGTGAAGTGAATGACTTAACATATTCTCAAACCGTCCCCGTCATTCAGAGCCTTCTTAGGGAATCCCTTTCCAACCATAAAGTATTGGTCGGTAAGAATGCTTCCCTTAGTTCCTTGGCAAGATCCGTCCATGCAGTAATTATACCTCGGGTGTCATCGACACTACGAGTCCTCCACCAGAGTTTTTCATCCCCAGTAAGGAACATCGTTGCGATGCCCACTCGATCGTCTTTTGGAGTTTTCATGGCCTCAAAGTAGTGACTTAGATCCCAGATGAATTTTTCAAGTTCCTTAGCATTTCGTCCACCAGAGAATGGCTTCGGTTCGGGGATCTTGGCACGTCCGCGGCCCCCTCCACTCACAGAACAGAGTGTTTCTTTGATTAATGCAACGTCGGTCTCAATAGATGAGAGATCATAACTGAGAACATCATATTGCTTTTCCCTTATTCCCTCGGCCTTAGATAGTCGAGTTTCAAGAGCCACCAATTCTGATTCGAGGTGGTCGACAAGTGTTCTGACGGATGACTCTAGTCGCGATTCTAGAGCGGCTACCTTCAGACATAATTATTCAAACCATTCCTTGAGAGCATTTAGCATCGCCTCCAAGTTGGTCAGTGTTGGCGCCATTGATGAAGTTTGTAGTGGATCGAATTGGTCAGTGATACCAATCTGTTACCGGGTAGAATCCACTCATGGGACTCTGACTAGTAATTGTGTTGAGTCAAACTCAACCAGCCCACACAAGTTGCACTTCTCCAAAAGGCAGAACCCTTAGAGAATTTGGCTAAGGCACGGAATAGAGGCCTCTTGGTAGAGTACCCTCTTGCACTACCGTACACTTAGGCTTATCGCCTCTTTGGACACACAATGAGAAATAGAGAACACACACAAATATTTGGGACTTCACTTTTCCTTCTCATATCAAGGACAAAGTACATAAGAGCAATATTGATTGCCTCCACAACCCAGAGTGCCTTGCAATTTATAGCCTTCATGGATATAACCATTTCAGGTGGTTACAACCATCATCCGCACTAGGAGGTTACACAATATACCCACGTCCCTAGAAAGGTGGGGTAGTTACAACCCACGTAACCTACGTTGTCCACGTCCCTACAAAGACGGGACAGTTACATATTACATAACCCACGTTTCCACGTTCCTACAAACACGGGACCGTTACAACCCACTATCTCTTAGAGACGTCCCTTCACTACGTGATCCTGCTATAACCGTCGGCGGTTATGTCTTCTGTCCCGCTCGCGTCCACTCCCGTGGGAGCGCGCTCTGCAGCGAGCAATCGCTGAGCTCTGACCCGGCTTTACCCGCACGTCCGAACTAGCTCCGAGCTCGACCAGCTCCACCTGAGCTTAGGGCCAGCTCCTAGTGATCTCCTTGATCTGCGACTAACTCCAACTGAGCTTCGCTCATCTTCCATTGAGCTCCGGCCTATGGTATGAACCCAATACCATGCCTTCCTTGGTTGGGCTCGTCTCTTAGAGATTTAAGTGGCTTCTTCTTCAACGTCTGAAGAGGGCAGTTTCTCCTGCAATGGTGCCACCAGTTACAGGGATGATAGCCTGCGCGACTGGTTGGGCGCCTGAACAAATTGGGTGGATGTCTTGTCAACTCAAGTGGTGAGTATGTTGGCTGATCAAGCAGCATACTACATGTCAGAGCTCATGGTATTGGGTTCTACCTTTCTAATCTGTGTTGTTACTGGGTAAGGTCCCATAAATCTAGGAGCTAACTTACCTTTCTTCCCAAATTTGAGAACACCTTTCCAAGGAGAGACCTTGAGATACACTCTGTCTACAACTTGGAATTATAAAGGTCTATGACGTTTATCAATATATGACTTATGTCTATCATGTGCAACCTTCAACTGTTGTTGTATTACTTTAATCTTTTCAGTTGTTTGTTGTACTAATTCAGGACCCAACAGTTGGTATTCTCCTATCTCATACCAGCATAACGGAGAGATCTATGACGTCTACCATATAATGTTTCATATGGTGCCATATCAATATTGAAAAACCACTAGAGGGGGGGTGAATAGGGTTTTATAAAAGTTTTAACAATAATTCAACTCAAGCAACCACAATTGAGATAATAAGGAGGCAAGGTGTTTAGAGTGGTTCCACCTTTAGAAAAAACTAAAGGATTTAGTCCACTACCCAATTGTTTCCAATTGGGATTTTAAAATTATTTAAATTTTATTACCTCGCAAGGATGTTACATAAAATAACAAATACTTTCACCACCCTTTGGACAGCCTTCACCTTGAAGTAGTCCCACCAACCTCGAAGTATCCTTCCTTGAAGTAACTTCAAGCTCCCCCTTGAAGTAGCCTCCCTCTTGAAGTAGCTTCCCATTGAGATAAACCCTCTCCAATTTGCAGCCTCCAACCCTAGGAGTAGCAAGGAGAGTACAAGCAATAAGAAAGAACAAGAAGGAAAATAGAAATTACAATTACCGTTGTAGCACAAGGCTTGATTTCCTATATCAAGCGTTTTGATCTCCTAACCAATGTGTATGGAAGTGTAAGTGTTTTGGGTAGGATATGCTAGTCTATAGGACACGAAACAGGAGAAATGGAAATGAGTAGCAAAAGTTGGAGTTGCTCAATTCTCACAAAAATGGATTGCCAATTGCAAGTAGTATGCTCAAGTATTGCACAAATGTGTATTGGGTGTCCTAAGGCATCTCCTATTTATAGGAATGGCCTATGAGTGCTTAAAGACATTCTAGACACTTTCTAGGGGGTTCTTAGTGCTTAACTAGCCGTTAGGTATCCACTAATTTCTTTAGCAACAACTAGTTAATTAATTCTAAAAAGTGCAGACAGAGCTCTTCTTGGTCGAGGAATTATAGACCGAGAATCCTGTCGGTCGAAGTCTTTGTCGACTGAGGGACAGTCTGGAGCAAGTATGTATAACATTCGATTCCAACTCCCAACTACCTTATCTGCTGTGTCTAATGGCTATTTGGGTCATTCTCAGTCGAGGAGTTTGTCGACCGAGAGTGTCTCGGTCGAGAAGTTTGTCGACCAAAAATGACTCTATTTCAATGTTTTAAACTATGTACTAAGTGTGTGTATTAGTGTGCAGTTGTGACACTATTGTAGGGGATGACCTATCTAAGTGTTGTGATTGGATAGGGAAGATCTAAACTCTTGATTTACATGATATCTAAGTACTTGTACATTATATACTTGTACATGTTTTTACATTTGATTACAATCATGCAATGAAGACATTTTGAGCATATAGATCTTCCAAGGGTTTGTCATCCACCTAGTTCCTGCAACACTCAAGTAGCACGTTAGATCCACAAGAATGAAATGTTTGTCATCATCAAAACAAAGGGATTATAATAATGTCCAATTTAGCCAACAATCTCCCCCTTTTTGAAGATGACAAACATTTCCAAAATATAAAATAAGGATATATAAATCATATGAGTTTAATACCTGAAGTTTACTTGTTGTAGCCATTCTCTTATTTGCAAGTGTGTACTGGCCGAATGATTATGAAACTCATTGTATTTTATATTTTTGATTTTATATTATTTCTCCCCCTTTGTCATTTCAAAAAGATAACCAAGATAATCATTAAGTATGACTTTTATTACCCCCCTTAATTTGATAATTAGATGCTCCCCCTTAATAAGATATTTAGTTTTAAAAACAAGGGATGCAAACCACTTATTGTCAAATTTAGCCACAATTTATTTCGCAATTATTTGCAAAGGAAGTTAAGCCTTGAAATGATATGAGATCCTTTAAGCTTAGAGTTCATGAATGTATCTTTAACCAATTACATGGGATGTTAAGACCAATTTTTTTTAGAGAATTCCATTAAGAACAAGATATATATCACATTCATGAATATTGTAGGCTCCTTTTCATAGCCAAGATTACCTTAAAAATACTAAGGTCATAACTAGCCTCAAATTTTCTTTATGATGTTTACAAAGTTTTGTAAGCTCCTCCTTATAGTGAAGATGGTTTTTGTGAGCTTCCCCCTTAATATTCTTATTTAACAAGGATATATCCAATTGAATCCATAGGAAACACTTTTTATTCATAATAAATCAGTGGTCATACAACTCATAAGATGACCCATATGCCATACTAGCTTATAACAAAAAGAAATAGCCATTACAAACATTACAAAGATAGCCATAAATCTCATGATCTCACTGAAAAGATCGAAGAATTACATCAATTTATGGGTCTTTCCCAAGAAAGGGCTCAACTCCATAGTATTTGACCAACGTCTGCCACTCTAAGGCACCTATCTTGGTCAAAGCATAAGCCTCTAAGAAGGTGGGAACACGATCGAATCGAAAGTGGGCAACAATGTCTTAGAGTTGGATTGGGGAAAATTGAGTGTGGCTGAGGTCATGAGATGGTGGTGATGGGATTTGAGTGTAGTTGTAGGATGGGTTGTAAGGGTAGAGCATTTCAGGATTAAGTGAATAAGGATATGCGTCGGGTGTATCAGGAGAAAGAGCTTTCATCCTTTGATTCAAGTAAGACATGGCATGATGATTGTAGTTTAATTGCCTACTTAAATGATATTGAGAACCGACAATGTAAGTTAATGTATTTGTGATAGGATCATAAGGTAGGCTAGAAGGAGGAGGTGGTGGAGGTGTATCTTGGGTGGATGGCTCCCCTTCATTCCTAGCCCTCTGATGTCCAAAGTCAATCCCCATCTTCTCTACTGTATTGCAAGTGATCTTTTGGGGTTTCCTATCATATTTGGAGCCTAAGTCCTCAATGCTTTTCTTAAGATAATGTTGTGTAATTTGGCAAACAAAATCAGCATAGGGTGGATTGCCAGAAAACTCAACCATGTTCTTAAGAATAAGACAAATAAAATTGATATGTATGCTATTTAGGATGGCATAAATAAGATACATGCAAAAGGTGGGTACTTCGGATTTGTTTGCTCTAGGTTAGATATTTGTGGCAACAAATAAATTGACTATCCTAGCTTCGGGTTTTAAATTGATGGCATAATAGGTACCCCTTTCTTCATGATAGGTTGTATTAGATAGAAAAATGGCTCTCTTGATATCACTCAAACTAGTGGTAGTGTTATCTTGGGATAGCTTATTGAGAGGATTACTAGTGGTGAGATCAATAAACTCCTTATATTAATCTACATTAATGTTGAGCATAGTAAGAAAATCCTCCTTAGAAAAGTGAAATCCATACCCACTAACCATAGAAGAGAAGGAATTATCATGGTCACGATGTGTGGCTAGATTGGCATAGAATTCATTGACGACTTGGGAGGAGTAGGAACAGAAGGATGGTTTTATGAATTCAGAAATATGTTGCACCTCAAAGAGTTCTTTAAGATCAACAATGTTGATGAAGTCCATGACGTCCACCGGTCGTCGAGGAAGAGGAGGCTTTGAGGACAACATGAGGTAGCGATCTCGGGCAGCTATGTCATTGAATGCAATGTCGTTGATGATCTCCAGCGCCGGGGAGACCGTCCTTCCCTTCCTAGCCACAACCTACTTCTTTCCACGTGATGATGAGGAAGCCATCTTGATGATTTGAACTGGAGAAGAAGCAAGATAAGATTGGGGTGGAGAAGAGCTAAAAATTCGCACAAGAAGGCACTAGAGAAGGGCTAGAGAAGTTAGAATGTGAGTTTGTGAAAAATGGGGCCATTTTGGGGTCTATTTATAGCAAAACATGACCCTGTTGTGTCCACAATTTGTTGACCGAGGACCGCAATGGTCGATTTTGCAGACGCTCTGCTCGGTCGTCCAACGGTCGATCGAAAAATATCCGTTGCGAATTTTTTTTTATTTTAAAGAAAAGTTTACCTTTTAATTTAAGCGAATTGGGAGGTTCACCAAGTTGGTCTTGGTCGATAATTTTGTCGACTGAGATATACTCGGTCGAAAACTTTGTCGACCGAGCTGAGTTCGAGTGTGGCATTTTCTTGTCGAGTGTCGGTCGAGAAAGGTGACCAACCGAGATATATTCGGTTGACAAACTCATTGACCGAGTTTGTCTCGGTCGAGATTTTTGTAGACCGACAGGATTGCTGTATTTGAGCATTGTAAATGAAATTTTGAGTTAGTTTTTAATAATAGTTATGAATGCAAATGAGAGACTATAATATTTTAAGAGTGTGGAGTACATTATTAGGAGTATTTTCCAAAATATAATTTCCATGTTTATAAATAACCATTAGAAATAATAGAATTTATTCAATGATATATTTATGATGAAATCCTAAAAATGATATGAGATGTCTTATTAGAATCAAGAAAGATATGTCAACCAATGATGAGAAAGTTTATACTAATGTTCAGTGCACAAAAATAATTTCCAATTAAGCATTTTGTCAAGCTTATTTTTGGTCGACCTTGACTTCGACCTTAGCGCTCCTTGGTTAAATTTGATTTCAACCAAGAGGCAATTTCTACAGATTTCCAATTTAAGAATTTTCATAGCTTACAGAGTATTAATCATGTATAACAAGAATATCATTTTCCATAAGCTAAGCACAAGATAATCATTTAACTAATATGTCGAGATGCATTTGTGCCATAGAGATTCATCTTAATATGAGCTGAATCACAATGATCATTTTGAAAGAAATATCCATTCATGGTTTGTATATATAGATCAAAGATTATTTTAGGCAAATCGAGTAAAAGATGAAGACACAATGATCATGGTGAAACAGTAAAGACATATCCATGATTACGATAGAACAATAGAAGCATACCCATAATGCAATGATTATGATCATTTAAAAGCAAATTTTAAGACACATGATTTTCATATAGATAGACCAAGGAATACTTAGGACAAACCATGTGGATTATGATAAAATAGTAATTTCCTTGATTAAACCATCATGGTTCATGAATTTTTAAATTTAAGACAAACCATGAACATGCTTAATCATTTTAGTAGCAATTTAGTAAAATCAATCTTTTTCTCTTGTATATTTGATAGATACAATTTAATCATGAAGAGTATTAAGTTTTGAAGCTCATATATTCTTCCTTTTGATTTGGATCATTCAAATATTTAAGGCACAAGAATATGTAAAGGTCATTACATACTTAAGTTGATTGTAATTTAAGTGTCTTGTTTTTATTTAAACAGTTCTGTCAGAGTTTCACTCGGTCGACAAAGTTCTCGACCGACGTTGTCTCGGTCGATAACTTTCTCGACTGAGAATGTTACTGTTTCTCCAGAAAGAAATATAGATTTAAGGCAGAAATCATGTCAGTCGACTATTGTCTCAACTGACATTTTCTCGATCGAAGATATTGTCGACCGAGATTGTTTCTATACTGTTTTCAGTAGTTATTTCCAAGTAAAACATAGATCACTTCTGATTTAATTATGTAATTTAAAAATCAATTTAGTTGAGATAAACATTTAAGTATCAAAGTAACATTTGAGTCAAATCTCAACTAATCATATTCAATTCTTTAGGTTTTAGGAACCTAAACTAAAACAAGTTATTAAAGATGTGTCTCTGCAAATGTCCTTGATATCATAAATTTTAATCAATTTGTTATCTCATTACGTTAAGTTGAGATAGACATAAAGATATACAATTTAGAGTCTTTGGTCATATCTCAACTTAATTTAATTTATTTAGGTTGGGGGTTTTGGAACCCATACCAACTCAACATCCTTTTTCTTGTAAGGACATGAGAAAGAATAATGTTCAAGACACAAACAATAATGGCAACATATAGAATCAATATCATTTCTCTTTTTATGAGTTTGATCTAGATTGTTCTTGGGTACATATGTATACTTGTCTTTAGGTACATACATAGATTGAGTCTTTGGCATTTGTGTCCTTCCCCCACTAGGTTTTTGATAGGATTTTCCTTTAGGCTTGTAACCTAGTCCTCTCCTTCCAATTTGACCATGAGAATCATTCAAGATCTTATCAAGAGCATCATTGTTTCTTAAACTACTAACTTCTTGTTGTAACTTAGCAATCTCATCCATTCTCTTTTTGATATCTAACTTTTCTTGATCTAGATTAGATAATAAAGAATCTCTTTCTTTCACAATAGTATCATAATCTAGATGATTACATAGGATTAGTTGTTTTTTAAGATCATTAATTTGGGCTTGCAAGTGTATCTTTTCTAGAGAGAGAAGATTGCAATTTGCCTCTATTGATTTCAGTTTAATATCATGGTCTTTAATAGTTAAGTTTAATGTCTCCTTAAGATCTTCATTTTCAGATGTGAGAGCAAGAAAATTAGCATGTAACTCATCATTTGCTTTATTAGATTTCTTTAATTTCTTCTTGCACTCAATATACTTATCATGTGTTTCTTGAAGGATAGCAATTAAATCTTTTTTTGATAAATAAAAAAGGCTTACCTCTTCTTCTTCTTCACTTATTGTAGCAATAAGGCATTCTTTATACTTATCTTCCTTCTTTAACCTCCATGGACAACTAGGTATTGTGTGCCTTGTTCCTAAGCCCCAATTACAGCTTGTTGAAGATTGGTCCATGCTTTTCCTTTGCTTGCGGTTGTAGACGCCACCACCCTTCATTCTTCAAGACTCTATTAGAGCTCCTTGAAGCCTGCTCTGATACCAAATGAAAAACCACTAGAGGGGGGTGAATAGGGTTTTATAAAAGTTTTAACAATAATTCAACTCAAGCAACCACAATTGAGATAATAAGAAGGAGGCAAGGTGTTTAGAGTGGTTCCACCTTTAGCAAAAACTAAAGGAGTCAGTCCACTACCCAATTGTTTCCAATTGGGATTTTGAAAGTATTTAAATTTTATTACCTCGCAAGGATGTTACATAAAATTACAAATACTTTCAGCACCCTTTGGACAACCTTCACCTTGAAGTAGTCCCACCAACCTCGAAGCAGCCTTCCTTGAAGTAACTTCAAGCTCCCCCTTGAAGTAGCCTTCCTCTTGAAGTAGCTTCCCATTGAGACAACCTTCTTGAAGTAGTCCAAAGTCCTCCTTCTCCATCGAGAAGACCCTTCTCCACCTGAGAAGATAAACCCTCTCCAATCCGCAACCTCCAACCCTAGGAGTAGCAAGGAGAGTACAACCAATAAGAAAGAACAAGAACGAAAATAGAAATTACAATTATCGTTGTAGCACAAGGCTTGATTTACTATATCAAGCATTTTGATATCGTAACCAATGTGTATGGAAGTGTAAGTGTTGTGGGTAGGAGATGCTAGTCTATAAGACACAAAATAAGATCAATGAAAATGAGTAGAAAAAGTTGGAGTTACTCAATTGCTCACAAAAGTGGATTGCCAATTGCAAGTAGTATACTCAAGTATTGCACAAATGTGTATTGGGTGTCCTAAGGCATGTCCTATTTATAGGAATGGCCTATGAGTGTTTAAGGATGTTCTAGACACTTTCTAGTGGGTTCTTAGTGCTTAACTAGCCGTTAGGTATCCACTAATTGATTTAGCAATGACTAGTTAATTAATTCTGAAAAGTGCAGACAAAGCTCTTCTCGGTCGAGGAACTGTCGACCGAGAATCATGTCGGTCAAAGTCTTTGTCGACGGAGGGATAGTCTGGAGAAAGTATGTATAACGTTTGATTCAAACTCCCAACTACCTTGTCTTCTGTGTCTAACAGCTATTTGGGTCATTCTCGGTTGAGGAGTTTGTCGACCGAGAGTGTCTCGGTCGAGAAGTTTGTAGACCGAGAATGACTATGTTTCAATGTTTTAAACTATGTACTATGTGTGTGTATCAGTGTGCAGCTGTGACACTATTATATGGGATGACCTATCTAAGTGTTATGATTGGCTAGGGAAGATCTAAACGCTTGATGTACATGATATCTAAGTACTTGTACATTATATACTTGTACAAGTTTTTACATTTGATTACAATCATGAAATTAAGACATTTTGAGCATATAGATCTTCCAAGGGTTTGTCATCCACCTAGTTCCTGCAACACTCAAGTAGCATGTTAGATCCACAAGAATGAAATGTTTTACATCATCAAAACAAAGGGATTACAATAATGTACAATTTAGCCAACAAATACTAGTATGATAACTATTGTTGTAGGCAAACTCTATTAAGCTCAAGTGTAAGTCCCAACTTCCTATAAATTGAAGAACACATGCCCTAAGCAAGTCCTCCAAAGTCTATATAGTCCCTTTAGATTGCCCATATGTCTGAGGGTGAAAATCTTTACTAAACTTCAACTTCATACCCAAAGCTTTATGTAGTCGTTCCCAAAAATGACTTGTAAACTAGGGACCTCTATCAGACACAATTGTTGCTGGAACTTCATGTAACCGCACTATCTCATCTATGTAGATATGTTAAAGTCTTTTAGTAGTGTAGGTTGTTTTAACAGGTAGAAAATGTGATGACTTAGTCAACCTATCAACTATCACTCAAATGGAATCATGACTTTTGGTTGTTCTGGGTAGACCAACCACAAAGTCTATTGTCACGTGATCCCATTTCCACTGTGGTATAGGTAAGAGTTGTAATGTTCCTGTAGGCTTCTGGTGTTCTTCTTTAACTTGCTGACACACTGGACACCGCATAACAAACTCAACTACATCCTTCTTTAAAATAGACCACCAATACATATCTTTTAAGTTATGATACATTTTAGTACTTCCTAGATGCATTGCATACATTAATGAATGAGCTTCCTCCATAATTATCTTTCTTAAGTCATTGACATCAGGTACTACTACCCTACCATAGTAACAGACTACCTCATCCTCTGACTCATGGAAACCATCCCATGTCTTACTACCATACTCTGACTTGATCTGCTGAATCACAGTATCAACCTGTTGTGCCTCTTTAATCTGTTGTTTCAGAGTAGGTTTCACATGCATCTCGGCCAACAATCTGGCTAACAAAGATATTTCTAGATGTACATTCATTTGTCTCATAGAGACAAACATGTCCCATTTAAAGCATATTAATGAGTTCAACTGTGATTTAGATGTGGGTGGAGATGAAGATTTTCTACTTAGTGCATCTGCTACTACATTAGCTTTTCCTAGATGATAATCAATTATACAATCATAGTCCTTGATTAATTCCATCCAGCGGCGTTTTCTCATGTTCAACTCGTGCTGTGAGAAGATGTACTTTAAGTTTTTATGGTCTGTGAAAATCTAACATGTTTCTCCATAGAGATAATGCCTCCAGATCTTCAATGTGTGGACCACTACAACTAATTCTAGATCATGATTTGGAAAATTCTCCTTGTGTTTCTTGAGCTATCAGGAAGCAAATGAAACTGCATGATCACTTTGCATCAGCACACATCCTAGACCATTCCTAGAGGCATCACAGAAAACAATGTATCCCTTTCCCTTCTCAGGTAAAGCCAACACAGGTGCACTGGTCAACCTTTCTTTCAGCAACTGGAAAGAACACTGACACTTGTCATTCCAGACAAAAGGAATCTCCTTTCTGGTCAACCTAGTTAGGGGTAATGCTACAGAACTGAAGTCTTTAATAAACCTCATGTAGTAACCTTCCAGAACTAGGAAACTATAAATTGTTGTTGGTGTCTTGGGTTGTTCCCACTCTACAACAGACTCCACTTTCTTAGGATCAACACGAATACCTGAAGCAGATACAATGTGTCCTAGAAAAGACACTTCTAACAACCAGAACTTGCACTTGCTAAACTTAGCATATATCTTGTGTTGTCTCAACAGAGTCAAGTCTTGACGAAGGTGTTGTTCATGTTGTTGACCATCTCTACTGTATATCAGGATGTCATCTATGAAAACCACTATGAAATGATCAAGGAATGGCCGAAAGATTCTAATCATCAACTCCATGAATGTAGTTGGTGCATTAGTTAGTCCAAACGACATATCTATGAACTGATAATGACCATACCTTGTCCTAAAGGCTGACTTAGGTATGTCATACTCCTTGATACATAACTGATGATATCCTGGCCTTAGATCTATCTTAGAGAACACTGTTGCACCACACAACTTGTCAAGCAGATCATCTATCCTTGGTAGAGGATTTATGTTCTTTATAGTCCCTATATCCTATGCATAAACTCATAGACCCATCCTTCTTTTTGACAAAAGAACTAGAGCACCCCATGGTGAAGTACTTGGTTGAATGAAACCTTTCTCAAGCAACTCCTGTAACTATTTCTTGAGTTCTTCCATCTCTACAGGCACCATCCTATAAGGCATTTGAGCTATGGGTTGCATACCTGGAATTTGATTAATCTCAAAATCAATCTCTCAAGGTTGAGGAATATCTGGAAATTCTTTAGGAAACACATCCTTGAATTCCCTGACAATAGGAACTTCAGAAAGACTAGGACTCTCTGCTTTGGTGTCTACCACATGTGCCAAAATGTAAAGCAACCTTGTCACATCAATCTCTCATCTACCATTGCTGACACTAGATAGGTTGGAAGAATCTTTATGTCCCCATGAAAGATCCATGTCTCATCACTGTCTACGAACATAGCTTTCTTGGAACTACAATCAAAGACAACCTTATACTTTTCTAGGGTATCCATCCCAAGAATTACATCAAACTCGTGCATCTCAAGTGGAATAAGATCCACCTGAATGTTGTGTTTTGAAAAGGAAAGAACACAGGGAGAACATACCTCCCGCAACACTACATATCTGACTAATGGAGTTTCTAATAACAGATTATTTGCTCTATGACTGACAATCATATTGTAGTCATGAATCACTTCTCGAGTGATAAAGGAATGTGTAGCAGCCGGATCAATCAAAACAGATATGAAGTAGGATGAAGATATATCAGAATGAAACAATTCCATCTGACCTGTCACGACTCGTAGATTGACTACTGCCTTTGGCTGATTCATAGCATAGAATCTTGCCATTGCCTGTTGGAGACTCCGTGCTCTATTATTTAGTGTAGATGAACCTGTTTGGGATGCCTGTCCACATCCTCATGTGCCACTTCTGAACTATTTCATCTGAGAGCCTTGTTGACTCTGCCTCAGTGGTTGGGTTACCTCCATGTCTCTAACTGGACAATCCTTTATTAGATGTCATGTATGCCCACACTTGAAGTAGTCTCTGTTCTCCCATTGTAGCCTAGATGGTCCTATCATTGATATTGATGATGTGCTATGGGCTCCACTTGGTAGAAAACTACAACCTCTACCTTTGCTAGACGTCCATTGCGTCTGAGCACTGAACCTCTATGGCATTACTGGTGCATGAAACCTTGGTTTCTTGAAACTCCCAGACCTCTATCCATGGAACTGGGTAGGTACTTTCCTACTGTTAGCCTCTCATTTCTCAGTCACAAACCTCTCAATCCACCTAACTAACTCCACAAAGGTGGAAAACCTCTCTCTATTATGTAGAGCAGCTACAAGTGTGGTTAACTCAACATTTAGACCTTTCTCAAAACACTGAATCCTCTCCTCATCCGTAGTATCCATATGTGGACAAAACCACAGAAGCTTCATGAACTTTTCTTCATACTCACTAATCTTCATCGGTCCTTGTCTAATCCGCTCAAACTCTGAGATTTTCTCATCCAGATAAGTCTTGGGAAAGTATCTACTGACAAACACCCATCAAAATTCCTGCCATTTGATCTCAATATCAGGTCTTTTCTCTTCTTCAATGGCCCACCAATATCCAACGCTTCCTTTTAAAAGGTACACAACGTGCCTTACTTTATCAGTTTCTAGGATACTAAGGATTCTAAAGGCTTTTTCCAGTTCAGTGAGCCATGAATCCGCGTCTACTGGGTCAGCTGTACTGGCATATTTGGTGGATCCTATCCGGCGTAACTGCTCAAAGGTCTTACTAGATCCATGTCCCTCATTGGGAACTGGTTCCCTAGGTGTTGGTATCCGATCTGCCATATCAGTCGTTGTTGTCATGAACTACCCAAAAAGAGCATGAAAGGCTGGGTTTTCTAGTATGGCTTGATCAAGTTGGGGATTCTCAGGAACTAGTTCCTCTCTAGCCTGATCCCTTGCACCTCCTCTTGGTGTAGCAACATTACCCTCAACAACATGTTCTTCGTTTGCTCCAGCCATCTTTTAGCTTTACTTCTTCTCCTATATTAGCAGAAATCACTATAAGATAAACTGGAGGACACTAGAACAGACTCAACAACCTTAATCTTATGTCTCTGTAGACTCAATGAACCTTAGGCTCTGATACCAAAACTTTATGATGACTCGACAGCCGAATCGCCACCAGTAAATACTCAGAATAACCATTAGCAGCAGATTGACAAAAATCACTAAAAATTAAAATCATTTTGCAAAGAGATCCATTTCCAGGAAACACTTCAAGAAAGAACCAAAACTATATGTACATCATGGCTCACATTGTAAAGACATAGTCTCTACTATAAAACATGATAAACAAATACATCAATTGTGTGGCAGCGGAAGAAATAAAACTTGACTTTATTCAAAATGTATAAAGAGTACATTACAAATTTTTCCCAAAAGGGGTACATCTTTATACAAGGAACTAGGATCTAGGTAGAGGAAGACTTAGACTAATATAACATTGTCTCCAAACAAAATAACTATTAACATAAAAGCAACTATGATCATGCAAGCTATATGTTCCTTTTCTTCTCGTCCTATCCTTAGCCTTAGGTTCACAAAGATTCGATGCGCACTCTGATCCTAGCATGGATGGTTGGGGTCATCCAGCAACAGAAAGATAAAAGTATGTGTCAATAATAGGATAAAGGGATATCATAAAGCTAAGCATTTCATAACAAAAGATTCCACTAAGGAATTTCAAGGAGTGAGAGGCAAATGAGTAAATAAGATTTTAGAAAACTGCCACATTTCAATATCAACAAATATCACATTTGCATGAATATAAATTATGACTCAAAATCATCTCAATGTAGGGTGAGGCACCTACCGGACCTCACCAATGGCAGGGGGACTAAAACCCCAGTGCCTAAAAAGTGGCAGGGGGACTAAAACCCCAGTGCCCAATATATAAAATGGCAGGGGGACTAAAAGCCCAATGCCTTGTGGGTGGTTTGTACTCATGTACACTACATTGTCAATTGGCCAATAACTATATCATGCATAAACATTCACTTGGCAGTAGAGTGAAAAGTATAAAAAGATTGCAACATAGCATTGGGAATAAAACCCAAGAAATAAATAAATAAATAGGCCATCATAGGCAACAACAATATCTAAGAACTCCAAGAAATAAAGGACCCAACAAAGCAACAACATTATACAATGTTTCCAAGTATTTCAAAAGATGAGCCAACATAGGCAATAACAAGATTAAAGCATTTCCAAGTAAATGAGGCAACATATGTAGTATCAAGATTCACAAGATTCAAATGAATGAGCCACAATGGCATTAGAAGCATAACATAAGTAAAGAACCAAAAAAATGCAATTAGAAGGATAACAAGGCTAGAACAAAAATGATTGTGGGGTTAGAAAAGACGCAACTGAGAGATTAGGATTGTTTGCACAAGAAACATTCACATAGGTTTCACATTCATCATGGATGTCACATACTAAAATAGGCTTTACATACAAAATAGGGTGCACATACATGTTTTAATTAATTACCATAACATTTACCAATCTGATTGCATCCATTCCATTTTCCCTAGTTATAAACATTATCATGTATTAATATATATAAAGACAAAGCATAGGAAAACCCTAATTTTCTACCTTCAAAACCAAAACTCGATTTCTGACTCAAAACCTTGACCAAATGATTATTCATATTCTCCTGATTAATAAAACATATTTTATTTTACAATTTTGGGTTAAAATGAATTAATTAGGTATTTTAGAACATTTTATACACTTAAAAGGCATACAAAGCAAACTTCGAAAAAGGAATCCAAATCATGACTCAAAAACCATAAAATCAGATTCTACATGAAAAATCCTTTCCATTGACTATTTATTTGCATTTTTCTGACATGGGAACGATTTACTATGAATTAAGTAAACATGACCAATCAGATTGCAAGGAAACCTTAGCATGATAGTTATTTAAATCAAAATACAATTCGATGTAATAATAGGTGAAATGACTAAAATACCCTTACTTGCAAATCGATTCTATTAAAATGTTGGGGACATTAACGTTATTCGTATGTATCAAAATCTGTAAGCGAGAAAACAAAATCACAGACAAAATATCGTTTATGCCCTTGGAAAATAAATGCAATAATTAAAGAGGCATGGGTGCCACGGTCATTTTACGATCGGGCTTGTTCCAACCACGGCCGTGGTCGCGAGGGCACCTCCGGAAGGTCAAGATCTAATGCTCTTGGCCACTACCAAAGCATGCTGGAAGCAGCGAGGACCGAGATAGGGTTCCCTTGGTTCCTTCGATCACAGAGACGCATACAGAGGGATCTCTCGTGCCTGAGAACTATGGAAACGAGCTCGATCCGGCCGGAAATAGGGGAGCAAGATCGGGGAAGAAACCTAAGTAAACAAAGTGGAAAAGAAGCTATTAAGTCCTCCATAACATTCGCAGCGGCATGGAGGGGAAAAATACCAGGTCACCGAGGTCCAAAGTACCCAGAAACTTGAAAGCACGAGGCACCGGTGGTGGAGTTTCACGGCAGTTATAGGATACATCAATTGGGCTTGTCTCGAGGAAGAGCAATTAAAAGGAATTCAAGAACATGCTATGTAGATGCTTACCCAAAGTCTGTTTGAATTAAGGTGGAGAGTAAAGACCAGGTGGGGTCGCCGTCGCCGGGGAAGAAGACCAAGCAGGTCAGGGAGATCCAGGGGACAAGGGAACCAATTCAAAGGAGGGGAAGAAAGCTAGCAGCTCGGAGGTCCTTTCTATAGTCTTATATAGGCGTTAGGAGGGTCTGAGCTCGCTCTACAACTCCTTGGCGAAGAGGAGGAGGCGGCCCAGGTTAGGCGTTTTGTGCAAGGTGAGGGGGCGGCGGTGAGTAAATGCTCATTCGAACCGGCTCGTCAAGATAAAACCAACGGACTTGAAATCGTGCAAAACGATTAACCACAGAGAGAGAACTGTCGCGCGGGTTGGAGAGTAGATCAGCCTAAAATGACCGAAAGAGGAAGACGACCTCCTGACCATCAGATCCGAGTGGGAGTGAACGTGGTCATTGGATGATGGACCAGGTGAAGGGTGAGGCACGTGACAGCGAAAAATAATGGAACAATCGTGTGACAAATCGATATAAATGAAATCGATTAAAATCCATAGTTATACTTTATTAAAAGCTCATAAAATGGATTTGAGGGGTCAAACGAAGTCCAAAAGCCACCAAATTTGGACCAGATGTTCTAATTAGCATTTAGAATGGTGCCATATAAACAGATTTCATATTTATATCCAATAAGGCCCTTAATAAATATATTTCTCATTAAAGTGTATATTAATATATTAAAATGAATGAGTTATTTTAAAGGTCTTCTTTTAATGGATTGCATGAGTGAATTTCAAGATATCCATTCATTATTAGTTTTAAGAACAAAACTCATCATTATATTCTATTTATATATATTATTATCATTTTTGAGGAGAGAGAAGGAAATTAGGTTAATTACACTCTTAATTAATTACATTACATATTATTATTAATATATTTATCCAAAATGATCCAAATTAATATTATCTACTACATTACCATCCTTAATGACAAAATTACATTATTAACCCTCACTAATCTACTTAATTGGGTTATTTGTGCAAACACCCTACCATTTATATAAATGAGGGAAAAAGGTAATTTAAATCTTGAATTGTGCTCAAATTGCACAAGGGGTCCAAAAAGAATATAAAGCAAGGGAAATTTATGAAAAAGGTCCAAATGGACTCCAAGAAAAGTTCAAAAGTGGGTAAATTGCAGGGAAGACCCTGAATTTCAGTATGTTACAGCACACTACCCCTTAAAGAGGATTTCGTCCTCGAAATCACAACAAGAGGGAAGAGAGGGTGGGTGTGCAACATCCCAACCTTAAACACTAGGTTATAACCCTTAATCGAGGGTACAACACAAAATCTACATAAGTCAGGTGTTACTAAGGTTTCCACAAAACCTATAGCCTTTTATCAAACTTAAATTAACATTTTTGCCTTATTAGCATAATCTCCATCATGAAGAGGTATCATATTTATTATACTATCGCTTAGATAACATTTTATGCACATTGTTTTCAAAACAATTACATCTCAACATTATATCATATATATTTCCCTCATCAAGGGTTTTAAGCACAATTAGGGTTTATTACGCCATTTCAACATCAATTAATGTATTAGGTCAAAAACCTTAATAACATGAATTCATTTTTCCATTATCCTCTTAAAACTATCATGTAGAATTATCACAAAGTATTTTGTAGAAAAAGTTAATGTTATCTGACAAGTTATTAAGCCTATAATAATTCCAAATAATGTTCATATTGCACATTTTCATACCATTCTTCATACCCATATTAATGACATCATTAATCATTTTCATCCATTACACTAGATATTATAAATTATACATATTTTACTTCACATAAGGCATTTTATGAATATTTATGTGAATCCAATTATTCATTGTCATATTTGAGTCATTATATTCCTTTTAGTGAATATGATGTAACACATTAAATATTAATGAATTAATTCATATATCAAGTTATGATGAGGTGTTCATTAGAGAACAAGGTGATATACCTTACATATATTGATAACTTTGTGACTATAATCCATTTATATGCATTAAGGTATATTATGTGATGATGATACCTAATGTCACTAATCTATCTTGAAAGGCATTAAGGGTATATATATGTATATGTTGTCAAGGATAGATGATTACATATTAGGTTTTAGGTCAACATAATCATTACATGTTAAAGCATCCTTAGGGTGCATTATCCATACACATTTTACCATTAGGGTGGCATAGTCAACATTATGTATATTCACCATTAGTAATGAGTAACTCATTATTATGTGCATCAAGAATATATTATGGTTCAAGCACAAGAATTATTGACTTACTACATATTCATGTGTGTATAAACAAACAAGTTGAATTACAAGTATAATGTGTTTGGTAAATTCTTGTTCACATAAGTTATTATGTACATATGTCCACATAGGTGGGATTTCTAACTCTAAAGGTACTTGATTTTGCTTTTAATTGGGATTCCATCCCCCTAAAAAGGGATTTCGTCCTCAAAATCAGATTTGCAAAACCAAATAGGGTACTAACACCATTACCCTCACACCACCCCTTAAAAGGGTCAACTAAGTTAAACTAAGCTAAGGGTAAAAGGGTACATAAAACTCAACACTAAAAGGATTTACAAACCAAGCTTCAGGATGTAACCTAGGGTACACTAAACCCTAAACATAGGAGTATAAGGTATTAAGGATGATTTTTGTGTAAGAGATCAAATTATCACTTATGGTTTTCCTAAGATATTCAACAATTAGGCAACATGCCCAAAGATAGACTATTTCAAGCTGTCTGTATCAGATCAGGCCATGCCATGTCATATGAGCTCAGGAGTCCTCGTGACCAAGCTAGTGAGGTGGAGGAAAATATTACCAACCCCCAAGCTCTGACCCTTTCTAGACACCATCACTTCAACTTATTGCTCTAGTAGCTTCTCAATAGACATTTCACCAAAAAGTTGACAAATTTTATTTTTAATTAATTATGATACTAAATCAAACTTTCATGCTAGGTCAACTCTAAGGTGAAAAACTAACTAAGGGAACTATATATGATAAGGGTTCTATCTAGGAGAAAATTTTGAATTAGTCAAGAATCCGACTACCTTGATGCTCTGATACCATGCTGTAAAGACATAGTCTCTACTATAAAATATGATAAACAAATACATCAATTGTGTGGCAGTGGAAGAAATAAAACTTGACTTTATTCAAAATGTATAAAGAGTAGATTACAATTTTTTCCCAAAAGGGGTACATCTTTATACAAGGAACTAGGATCTAGGTAGAGGAAGACTTATACTAATATAACATTGTCTCCAAACAAAACAACTATTAACATAAAAGCAACTATGATCATGCAAGCTATATGTTCCTTTTCTTCTCGTCCTATCCTTAGCCTTAGGTTCACCAAGCTTCCATGCGCACTCTGATCCTAGCCTGGATGGTTGGGGTCATCCAGCAAGAGAAAGATAAAAGTATGTGTCAATAATAGGATAAAGGGCAATCATAAAGCTAAGCATTTCATAACAAAAGATTCCACTAAGGAATTTCAATGAGTGAGAGGCAAATGAGTAAATAATATTTTATAAAACGGCCACATTTCAATATCAACAAATATCACATTTGCATGAATATAAATTATGACTCAAAATCATCTCAATGTAGAGTGAGGCACCTACCGGACCTCACCAATGGAAGGGGGACTAAAACCCCAGTGCCTAAAAAGTGGCAGGGGGACTAAAACCCCAGTTCCCAATATATAAAATGGCAGGGGGACTAAAACCCCAGTGCCTGGAAGGGGGACTAAAACCCCAGTGCCATGTGGGTGGTTTGTACTCATGTCACTACATTGTCAATTGGCCAATAACTATATCATGCATAAACATTCACTTGGCAATAGAGTGAAAAGTATAACAAGATTGCAACATAGCATTGGGAATAAAACCCAAGAAAGAAATAAATAAATAGGCCATCATAGGCAACAACAATATCCAAGAACTCCAAGAAATAAAGGAGCCAACAAAACAACAACATTATACAATGTTTCCAAGTATTTCAAAAGATGAGCCAACATAGGCAATAACAAGATTAAAGAATTTCCAAGTAAATGAGGCAACATAAGTAGTAGCAAGATTCACAAGATTCAAATGAATGAGCCACAATGGCATTAGAAGCATAACATAAGTAAGGAGCCAAAAAAAATGCAATTAGAAGGATAACAAGGCTAGCACAAAAATGATTGTGGGGTTGGAAAAGACCCAACTGAGATATTAGGATTGTTTGCACAATAAACATTCACATAGGTTTCACGTTCATCATGGATGTCACATACTAAAATAGGCTTCACATACAAAATAGGGTGCACATACCTGTTTGAATTAATTACCATAACATTCACCAATATGATTGCATCCATTCCATTTTCCCTAGTTATAAACATTATCATGCATTAATATATATAAAGACATAAAGCATAGGAAAACCCTAATTTTCTACCTTCAAAACCAAAACTCGATTTTTGACTTAAAACCTTGACCAAACGATTATTCATATTCTCCTGATTAATAAAACATATTTTATTTTACAATTTGGGGTTAAAATGGATTAATTAGGTATTTTAGAACATTTTATACACTTAAAAGGCATACAAAGCAAACTTTGAAAAAGGAATCCAAATCATGACTCAAAAACCATAAAATCAGATTCTACATGAAAAATCCTTTCCATTGACTATTTATTTGCATTTTTCTGACATGGGAACGATTTACTATGAATTAAATAAATCTGACCAATCAGATTGCAAGGAAACCTTAGCGTGACAGTTATTTAAATCAAAATACAATTTGATGTAATAACAGGTGAAATGACTAAAATACCCTTACTTGCAAATCGATTCTATTAAAATGTTGGGGACATTAACGTTATTCGTATGTATCAAAATTTGCAAGCGAGAAAACAAAATCACAGACAAAATATCATTTATGCCCTTGGCAGATAAATGCATTAATTAAAGAGGCATGGGTGCCACGGTCATTTTACGACCGGGCTTGTTCCAGCCACGACCGTGGTCACAAGGGCATCTCCCGGAGGTCAAGATCCAATGCTCTTGGTCGCTACCAAAGCATGCTGGAAGCAGCGAGGACCGAGACAGGATTCCCTTGGTTCCTTCGATAACAGAGACGCATACAGAGGGATCTCTCATGCCTGAGAACTATGGAAACGAGCTCGATCCGGCCGGAAACAGGGGAGCAAGATCGGGGAAGAAACCTAAGTAAACAAAGGGGAAAAACGCTATTAAGGCCTCCATCACATTTGCAGCGGCATGGAGGGGAAAAATACCAGGTCATCGAGGTCTGATGTACCCAGAAACTTGAAAGCACGAGGCGCCGGTGGAGGAGTTTCATGGCAGTTAAAGGATACATCAACTGGGCTTGTCCCGAGGAAGAGCAATTAAACAGAATTGGAGAACAGGCTATGTAGATGCTTACCCAAAGTCTGATTGAATTAAGGTGGAGCGTAAAGACCAGGTGGGGTCGCCGTCGTCCGGGAAGAAGACCAAGTAGGTCAGGGAGATCCAGGGGACAAGGGAACCAATTGAAAGGAGGGGAAGAAAGCTAGCAGCTCGGAGGTCCTTTCTACAGTCTTATATAGGCGTGAGGAGGGTCGGAGCTCGCTCTACAACTCCTTGGCGGAGAGGAGGAGGCGGCCCAGGTTGGACGTTTTGCGCAAGGTGAGGGGGCGGTGATGAGTAAATGCTCATTCGAAATGGCTCATCGATACGAAACCAACAGACTTGAAATCGTGCGAAACGATTAACCACAGAGAGAGAACGGTCACGCGGGTTGGAGAGTCGATCAGCCTGAAACGACCGAAGGAGGAAGACGACCTCCTGACCGTCGGATCCGAGTGGGAGTGAACGTGGCCATTGGATGATGGACCAGGTGAAGGGTGAGGTGTGTGACAGCAAAAAATAACGGAACAATAGTGTGACAAATCGATATAAATGAAATCGATTAAAATTCATAGTTATACTTTATTAAAAGCTCATAAAATGTATTTGAGGGGTCAAACGAAGTCCAAAAGCCACCAAATTTGGACCATAGGTTCTAATTAGCATTTAGAATGATGCCATATAAATAGATTTCATATTTATATCCAATAAGGCCCTTAATAATTATATTTCTCATTAAAGTGTATATTAATATATTAAAATGAATGAGTTATTTGAAAGGTCTTCTTTTAATGGATTGCATGAGTGAATTTATAGATATCCATTCATTATTAGTTTTAAGAACAAAATTCATCATTATATTCTATTTATATATATTATTATCATTTTTTAGGAGAGAGAAGGAAATTAGGTTAATTACACTCTTAATTAATTACATTACATTTTATTATTAATATATTTATCCAAAAAGATCCAAATTAATATTATCTACTACATTACCATCCTTAATGACCAAATTACATTATTAACCCTCACTAATCTACTTAATTGGGTTATTTGTGCAAACACCCTACCATTTATATAAATGAGGGAAAAAGGTATTTTAAATCTTGAATTGTGCTCAAATTGCACAAGGGGTCCAAAAAGAATATAAAACAAGGGAAATTTATGAAAAAGGTCCAAATGGACTCCAAGAAAAGTTCAAAAGTGGGTAAATTGTAGGGAAGACCCTGAATTTCAGTATGTTACACACATTGTACATACATTGTACCATCTCATCTCGAGGATAACATATACCAGTTGCTTTTCTCAAACATATATATAAGCAACATAAACCTCGAGGAAAATAAGCCAAAATCTCAATTGTTCATAAACCATTAAGTAATAACTCCCAAGCACCTGAGAGTACAGAGATGACACATAGGATTTCTATCTACAAGACATGACATACAACACACTCAACCTAAGTTGTTACTGTTGTCCTTGATGTTGTTTCCCTTCCTCTACAGTACGGTCTCTACCTCCTCATCCACATCCACCTAAAAATTGTGGAACCCACGGGGTGAGACAATAGTCCCAGCGAGAGATATAACTCTTCGCCAACAATATTTGTATCACAGGTAAATAGTATAAAACTGAGTAGAGGATCTTTTATGTAAATAAGCATGTTGAATCATTATTTAATTATAGTGCAAAGCAATATCATTGTCTAAGAAATTCAACTATCTATGACAGAGCTATAGATCATCTATTTGCTTTATAAGGAATTCGAAGAACATGTATAACATCTACCAATCTAATATGTATAAAAGTAATGGAGCATCAACCAATGTTTCCGTATGAAATTCTTAAGAAAATATGCTACACGAATGATTGCATATTTACAATCACACTTATGCCAGAGGAGATGATGTATACCGCTCATGCTCCAACCGGCCATGGCTACGTAAAGCATCAGTACCATACAAGGTCAATAGAAGAGCCGGCTGCCATGACCTCATCCGTCTCGGTCTGTATGAGACCACTGGCAGTGACCACATGTCAAACTGCAACTAGCTTGTTGAGGTATAGTGGCATCTTCGTTAAAGAGATACAGTCGTAGCTGCACTCTCTTCGAGGAGATATCACATCAATCCTTAATACATTTTCATCAGGGCAATCACACAGAAACCCTAGCATTCATTGGCGAGATAACACATATATCCCCATCTGAACATAAGGATATGTTCATCCATCACCCCCACATATTAAAAAATATGCTCTACAAGTTAAACTCATTTTACCATTCAACAAATCCTAACACTGAATGGATCTATGGCTTGGGCACGACATGATAATATTCTACTTGATTAATTAGGTGTATTACAATATCTTTTAGCATCACACAAGTTACAAGCATGAATTATAAAAGATGGTACAAAGAAAGATGTAATACATTTATCAAGTACTTTCATAATCTTTGGAACACATTTAATGCATAACACTTGGGATCTCAGTCCATTATCATATTACTGGGAATTCTCATCCCTTAACATTACCATCATCATGATTGCTAGATCTGGGTATTCAAATCCTTAGTTCATCACTGAACATTGTTACCTCTTATCAGGTAACTATTACCTCTAGGTCCTCAGACCAGGTATACATTATGCTTATTGCACAAATATTTCACATGGCTCACAAGGCCCATTTAATTTGTATCATATGAAACATCATAGCTCATACCTGATTATGTTCATCATCTCATGATACATGCATGGTTAGTATTTCATGATAGAAGCAATATCAAGTATATATCATTACCATGAAACATAAGAGAAATACTACCTTCCCATTATTAGGGTTATGGTTTCCCTTTTCACTGATTAGGGTAAGGGTTTCCCTTTTCACCAATTAGGGTTAGGGTTTCCCTCTTTAACCGATTAGGGTTTCAAGTTCATATTATCAAGAATCAAAACCCTAATTCATAGCTCTATACATATAGGGGTATCAATGTATGCTCATTGAATGATTAACACACAAAGTATGAATTTCTCTCTCATCCTCACCAAGATAGTGATTGCATCATACTTTATTAAGTTGGCTCAATCCTTCTCTCAAGGTACACTGGCCTACATTTATCAAAATGCATTGAATTATATACATCTTAATGTATCAATTGACATTACACACTTCATGTGTTACTCAATCAAGTATATTGGATTGAGGTGCTTCCACCATATCAGGCATGAGTTGTGTGTGCTTCACACCATATCGGGTAAAGAGGTGTGTGTGTGCTTCACACCATATCGGGAAAAGAGGTGTTGTGTGCTTCACACCATATTCGGAAAAGAAGTGTGTGTACGCTTCACACCATATCAGGAAAAGATGTGTGTGTGTGCTTCACACCATATCGGTCAAAGAGGTGTGTGTGTGATTCACACCATATCGGGCAAAGAGGTGTGCGTATGATTCATACCATATCGGGTTGCTCAAAATTAGGGTTTGCATATCGGGTTAGACCCTTATGCTCATACCTCTTCAAACCTTCATGGTATCATCCTACCCTTCACCATGGGTTAAGTGACAGCCTAGACAACATGTTAGTATAAATCAAACCAAGTGTACAAACCAATAGGGATGTGGGGTTCCAAGGTATGTCAGGTTTCATATTACCATGTTGGGTTTCAACACCATATCGGGTTAGAGGTACTTCAACCTGATATCAGGTTGAGCCATGATGATGTCATCATCATCAAGCTATAGATTTCATTCCTTACTATTTTAGTTCATGGAAAACAATCCTATGTCATTAATAGAACTCATGGATTCATCAATTATTCAAGAAAACTCGAAATTGAAAGTAGATCATCAAGTATAGCAAGATTGAACGTGAATAATAACATGATTGGGTTCAAGTTATATAACCCGCCTCAAGAAGAACTTCAAAGCTCCAAGCTCCAAAGCTTCACGTTACCAAGGTTGAAGATTATCTTATCACATATCCAAGACTCATCCACAACTCTTCTACATGCAAGGAATCACCATAGTTAAGAACTTGGTGAAGAAGAAAAGAAAGAAAGAATCACAACCCGAGATTCATGCTTTATCCAAGGTTGAAGATGACCATGGATTCACCTTAAGATTAATGACTCGAGCTCCTCCTTGCTCCTCAACTCTATTCATGAAATCTAAGAGAAATGGAGTGATAGGGTTCGAAAAGATTCACTAGTAGGTGAAAGGAGTGGCATATATAATTGAGGTTCATGAGAGAGAGTGTATAAGAGGTGTCATCATTTTACACTACTAGGTGCCACATGTCCATGCATGGTTGAAACATGTCCATGCATGCATATTTCTATTGACATGAAAAACTCTTGATGATAATATAGTGACAGGATGTTGGCCCTTATTTATCTTGTTGAGCAAGATATTTCAACTCAACATCACTTTATTCACAAACTGATACCCTTTTTCTAAGGAAAGTTGTAAATCGATATCCATCACCTCCTTGAGTTGCTTAACCCATCATGGTGAAGTAAAAGAGTTTTGAAAACAATATGGGACCTCCTATATGGCTCCTTGGCCGATAGGCATCTCCATTTAAGCTCTACAACTCGATACAACTCAATACAACTTCAAATTAGGGTTTCAATTATACAACTCTTCTTGGTCGTTTCATCACCAAGAATGCTACCACTCAAACATGATTCAAACATGGTACCTATTTGTTTCTCTATCCTCTAGATGAACCTAAGAGAGAGTAGGGACACTCTAGAGGTGGTAATTTGCATATCAACCCTACATTTTGGGTAAATTGCAAATTGCACCAAAACGGGTACACAAGGCACAAGCTTTATTCAAACAAGCTCTAACTTGAAGCTTAGGCTCTCCACAAGCCACCCCTTAGCATCATTCTCTCTTATGATGCTAAAGAACATGAATCATGTTCAAAATGTTACATATTGCAATATGATCCCTCATATTTGGTAAATTGAAGTTTGCACCTGAACTATCATATAATGCCCAAACAGTTTGCAAATAAGCTAAAACTTGAAAATTAAACTCAAGGAGAGTCTTAATTATCTTTCAAAAAAATAAAAAAAATGTTTATGAATAACTTACCTAAGAAAAAAATCCAGGTTATGGCAGAACCGAGGTTAAGGATGTTACAATAGTAATCCTCCCTAAGCACTTGGATTTAGGATGACAAGCACCCCACATACTCAATAGTATGTGCTTTGAGTTAACCTTAGGAATACTTATTTCACCATCTGGAAATTTTTGACACTCAGATGGATCTATGGCACATGGTACTACATTGATTAGAATTTCACTTGATTAATCATTGCCAATTGGAAATGGACATACAAACCCTAATTCATTTCTATCGTGTATACACATTATAACTTTAGAAGATATAAAATGTTTGAATTATAGATCTCAATCATATAACCATATGTTATCATTCATAGCATTATAATGAACTAAATTTTCATCATATCATTTCATGATATCCATTTTTTATCACAAGTTCCATGGTTTCAACCCTTAATGGAACATGAAAATGATTTCACCTCAATCAGGGCTCAACATGCCCAAAGGTCATTTAAGACCATCACATTATTCATAGAGAGGTCATCCTCATTATTTCATGCCTTAAACAAGGCTCAAAAGGTCATAACCAATTATGTGTTCATATGTATTATTATAGCAAGGCACTGTGATATTCAAATAGCACTACATTGTGGTTTCAGCACAAGAAGAGTGTAATACATTGACACATTAATCATTCAAGAGGTCTGATTATAACCAATCAAGATCATCTAATTACATTGAGGTTAGGTATAACAAGCTATATAACATTGGAGTTATGCATCCACTTATTATAGTGATTTATCAAATATAACTATACAAGAGCAAAGGTAAGACTACAAATTAATGGTATTGAACCATCAAATTCTCATTACTAGGACCCACATATAATACCATGGGGTTTATTCTAATACATTGGATGTTGAGGTATCTAATATTATTCATTGGGTTGGGTTCATTTTTCATTTATAATACCAATTGAAGTATAAGTCTAACCATTAAATCAATTGAACCAAGGAACCATTAGTTTAAGGTTTAGTCGAATCTACAATTACATTCTTAACTCACCATATGTGGTGATGATCTGATCCACCATTAATTTTATCATTAAGTCACCATTGGTTGTTAGACCAGCAATATATTCATTTAACACCATCAAATATTAAGCTAATGTCATCATGGATTGATAGCATCACTAAAATACTTAGTGGATGATAATTAAACTTCTAATTGAGCCAAAACCTGACTGAAGGGGGTGATCATAGGTTGTCACCATAAAATTTGACACCCTTAATAACGAACATCAGTTCCCAAGATAGCAACACCATTGGTTGTTGAATGGTATGACCATCAGTTGTGTGATAGGGAAGGAAATAGCTTGAAAATCCTAATTTGAACCATCAATTGTTTTGTAATTAGAACCATAGGTTGTTTCTATCAACATGTCCCATATCATATTATACCTTAAAAGGTCATACACATGTTTACAAGTTCATATAGAACTGGAACAGAACAGGGAACACCATTAAAAAAATTGTAACCCTAAATAAGCATGGTTTCTTTATGCTTAGATAATCACATTTGAGCATAAACATGAACTAACAAGCTTCTAGAAAGCAATATAAGTTAAGAATGTTATATAACTCACCTATATAGAGTATGTCAGATCCCAAATAGAAATAATATCGAGAAAATAAGGCATGAAAACCCTAGATTCAGATCTAAACTTGGCCATGTAGGCACTTCTCTCCACAAAGAAGCAAAACCCTAGAAGAAGAAACAAGAAGGATAGATTTTTGAGTTCTAGAGCCACTTTCACCATGAAACAACAAGGTTCTGGAGAAATATAGGAGGAAGAAAAGAAAAGAAATAAATAGAAGAACTAAGGTAATACTTACACTTTTATGTCAAGATCACTAGGAAGGAGCTTTAAGAACCCCTAAAGGAAGTCAATTGCAACCCTAGATTTTTTTTCAAGAAGATCCCCACTTTCATCTTCCTTGATAGAAACTTCATAGTAGAACAGAGGGAGAATGAGGTTTGTAGAAGGAGGGAAGTGGTGGAGAGAAAATGGTTTGTTTGGTTTCTTAGGGATAGGTATATAAAACTTTAAGATAAAGAAAAAGAAAAAGTTGAAGTTCTAGTATCTTTCCAAGTGTACATGGCCTTAAACCATTAATATATACAAGCACACACACAAGAAGCTCCCAAACCATCAATATAGACCTTATTAGCTCTCCATTCGAATTTCCATGAAGGGGTAAACCCTAAAATATCCTTGAGGAAAACACCTTCAAACCATGGCTTTGCTAGGATACCATGGCTAAAAATACTCAAGAATGATAATATAACATCTAAGGAACATAAGGTATGTGACAAATTGCAAATAAAACCACTCAATTGGGTAAATTGCAGAAAAGTCCAACATGTATATAAAATTGCATAACTTGCTCAAACAGTGTCCAAATTGGATCAAAATTGAAACTTAAGTTTGTCTTATGATTTCAAAGTATATAACAAGTACAAATTAGGGTTATAAGCATTAAATTATGGTAATTAATCTTATTCAAATCATTAAGCAAGTTTAGGGTCCTTACAACTATAAACCCCCAACAAGCAAAAAGAGATGGGTATTTTCTATGCATCTTATTATCTAGTTCCCATGTCACTTCCTATATGTCATGGTGATGCCACAAAACTTTCACTAGTATTATATATTTTCTCTTTAGCTTTTTCACCCTTCTATCCAGTATCAACACATGACCCTCAACATAGGAGATATCCTCATCTAAATAAACCTCGACTGGTTGGATTGTCTGTTCAGTATATGGATGGCATTTCCTCAACCTAGAGATGTGAAAGACATTATGAAATCTATATAGCTCTGGTGGTAGCTCCAACTTGTATGCTACCTTTCCAACATGAGCTAGGAAAGGGTATGGTCCCATAAATCTAGGAGCCAACTTACCCTTCTTTTCAAACCTCAACACACCTTTCCAAGGAGAAACCTTAAGATATACTCTATCTCCCACTTGGAACTCATGTGGTCTACGTCAGTTATCTACTTAATATTTCTACCTGTCCTGGGTTGCTTTCAACTGTTGTTGTATCACTCTAATCTTTTCTATAGTCAGTTGTATTAGCTCAGGACCCAAAAGTTAATATTCACATGTCTCATACCATCAAAGAGGAGACTGACATCGTCTCCCATACATAGCCTAATAAGGAGACATACTTATGCTTCTTTGATAGCTATTGTTGTATGCAAACTCTATAAGAGTCAGATGTACATCCCAACTACCAAGAAATTGCAGCACACATGCCCTCAACAGATCCTCTAAAGTCTGAATAGTCCTTTCAGATTGGCCATCAGTCTGTGGATGAAAAGTTATGTTAAATCTTAGTTATGTTCCCATTGCTGAATGCAGATGCTCCCAAAAATGACATGTAAACTGTGGACCTCTATCAGAAACTATAGTCACTAGAATGCCATGCAGACAGACTATCTCATCAACATATATTTGTGCCAATTTCTCTACTATAAACATCAACTTGACTGGTAGAAAATGAGATGACTTAGTCAATCTATCTACTATCACCCATATGGAATCATGACCCTTGTTTGTCCTAGAAAGACCAACCACAAAGTCCATAGTAATATGATCCCATTTCCACTGTGGTATTAGCAAGAATTGTAATGTCCCTATAGGCTTCTGGTGCTCAGCCTTCACCTACTAACAAATTGGACATTTGGCAACAAACTCTGCCACATCATGCTTTAGACCTGGCCACCAATACATGTCTTTCAAGTCTTGGTACATCTTGGTACTTTGAGGATGCATTGCATACATGGAGGAGTGATCCACCTCAAGTACCATCATCCTCAACCCATCAACATCATGAACTACTATCCTATTGTGGTAACAAACTGTACCATCATCTTCCTCATGAAAGCCATCATACTTTTTATTGCCAGTCCCTGATTAGATATTTTGTATCACATTATCATTCTATTGTGCATCATGAATCTGGTGTCTCAAGGTAGGTTTCACTTGTAACTATTCCAACAATCCTACTAGGAAGGAAAAATCTAGTTGTACATTCATCTGGTGAAGAGACGCTAGCATATCTCTCATGTGGCACATCAAGGAATTTAATTGTGCATTATCTACTATTGATGATGAAGACAACTTTCTACTCAATGCATCATCTACTGCATTCACTTTCTCTGGATGGTAGTCTATTGTGTAATCATAATCCTTAATCAGCTCCATCCATCTCCTCTGCTTCATATTCAGATCCTATTTTGAGAAGATATACTATAGGTTCTCGTGGTCAGTGAAGATCTGGCACTTTTCTCCATAAAGATAGTGTCTCCAGATCTTTAAGGCATGGACCACCACTACAAGCTACATATCATATGTTGGTAATTCTCCTTGTATTTCTTAAGTTGTTGCAAAGCAAAAGAAATCACATTTTTATCCTACATCAACACACATCCCAACCCATTCTTTGAAGCATCACCAAAAACAATATAGCCTTTCTCTTGCTCTGGCAGTACTAACACCGATGCACTATTCAACTTTTCTTTCAACAATTGGAAATAATGTTGACACTTGTCATTCCAAGCAAAAGGAACATCCTTCCTGGTTAACCTAGTTAGGGGTAACACTATAGAGTTGAAGTCTTTGATGAACCTCCTATAGTAACCTGCCAAACCTAAGAAACTACAGATTTCTCTCAGTGTCCTTGGTTTTTCCCATTCTAGTACATATTCCACTTTCTTGGGATCAACACAAACACCTTTTACAGATATAACATGGCCCAGAGAAGACACTTTAGATAACCATAATTCACACTTGCTAAACTTAGCATATAGTTGATGCTGCCTCAACAAAGACAATGTCTGGCGAAAGTGTTTCTCATGCTACTGACTATCCTTGGAGTATATCAGGATATCATCTATGAACATGACCAAAAACTAATCAAGATAAGGTATAAACACCCTATTCATTAGATCCATAAAAGTTGCAGGTGCATTGGTTAGCCCAAATGGCATAACCACAAACTCATAATGACCATACCTAGTCCTAAAAGTTGACTTGGGTTTGTAATTAGCCTTAATTATCAACTGATCGTAACCTGACCTCAGGTCTATCTTTGAAAACACAGTGGCACGTCTCAACTGATCAAAAAGATCATCAATCTTCAGTAAAGAATACTTATTCTATATTTTCACCTTGTTCAATTGTTTGTAGTCTATACACAACCTCATTAAACCATCATTCTTTTTAACAAACAACACGAGAGCACCCCAAGGGGAAGTGATCGGATTGATAAAACCCTTCTCTAATAGTTCTTGTAATTGTTTCTTTAACTCATGTATCTCTATTGGTACCATTCTGTATGCTGACTGTGCTATGGGTTGTGTTCTAGGAACAAGATTGATCTCAAACTCAATCTCTCTAGGAGCGGATATGCTAGGAAATTCCTCAGAAAAAACATCATCATATTCTCACACCACTGGTACCTCCTGGATACTAGGACCTCTCACCTTGGTATCCACAACATGATCTAAAAAAGCCTCACATCCTTGCCTCATTAAATGCTCAATTGTCATAGCTGACATCAAACATGTAGGAAGAATCTTCCTATCACCCTGGAAAAACCATTGTACACCTCCATCATGGAATGTCTCCACCTTAGTACTACAGTCCAAGACTACCTTGTATTTTTCCAAGGTATCCATTCCTAGGATTACATCAAAACCATGCATGTCAAGTGGAAAAAGATCCACTTGAATGTTGTGTCTAGAAAAAAGAAAGAACACAAGAAGGGCACACTTCCTGCAACTCAATAGAACCAACCAAAGGAGTCTCTAGCCACAGACTATCAGATCTATGACTAATAGGTAGATAACAGCTATATGTCACCTCTATGGTGATAAAAGAGTATGTCACACCCGGGTCTACTAACACAGATATGAAATAAGAAGCAGACAAATTAGAATGAAATAGCTCTATATTACATGTCATGACTCATGGATTGACCACTCCTTCTGGCTGGGTCAAGGCATAGAACCTTGCCATCACATGTTGTCATCCATGTACTCTATTAGCCTATCCATAGGATCCTACCTATGACATTTGACTGCATCCTATGCCACTACCAGTGCTAAATTGTTGTTGTTGTGAACTCTGCTTACTCTATCTTGGTTGGTGAGTCACATCCTCATTTTTCACAGGGAAATACCACTTTGTGTTCACTTGTCCACACTTATGACAATCTTACTCTCATACCATGGCCTAGGCGGCCCTATCACTGAAACTGATGATGTGTTGTGGGTTCCTGCAGGTGGAAAACTATGACCTCTACCCCTACTTGGGATCCATTGAGATGGAGTGAATGACCTTTGCTCACTAAAAGTCGACCTCTACTGTGACTCTGATGGAGTAAATCTTGGCTTCTTAAAGCCTCTAGATGATTGTCCTTGGAATTGAACTGGTCACTTCTTAGCATTATCTTCACGCTTTTTATGGTAGACCTCTCAATCCTCCTTATGGATTCCACAAAGGTGGAAAACCACTCCCTATTTTCTAGGGCTGATGTTCTTGTAGTCAACTTAGTATTTAGGACCTTTTTGAACCTATAGATCATTTCTTTGTCAGTGTCTGCCATGTGCGGGTAGAACCTCAAAATCTACATAAACTTTGACTCATACTAATTAATAGTCATACCCCCCTGATGAATCTTCTCAAACTGAGATATCTTCTTATCTAGATAGGTGTCTGGAAAATATTGGCTAACAAATTCCCTTTGAAACTCCTCTCATCCTATCACAACTCCTGGCCTTTTCTCCTCTTCTATGTCCCACTAGTGGCCAACACTACCCTTCAACAAGAATACCACATGCTTAACTTTGTCTTCTTCAGTGATGTTTAGGATTTTGAATTCCTTTTCCAGCTCAGTCAACCACATGTCAGTGTCTGTTGGATCATAAGTACCAGCATATTCAATTGCCCCAACATGTCTAAGACGTTCAAATGTCTTCCTGACACCTTGGGACTCCACATTAGAGGCGACTTCCCAAGCTTGAGGTGTTGGCACTCTGTCAGTGAAATGTGTAATTGTGCCCATCATCTGTCTAAACATAGACTGAACCTCAGGATTGGCCATCATTGTCGGGTCTAGATAAGGCATTATGCACTTCTCTGGCCCTTCTTCTGGAAGTCTCTCATCATGTTCCTATCTCCTAACACCTCCTCTTAGTGAAACATAGTTACTCTCAATGTGTTCTTCATGTCCTCCAGACATATCTACATAAGCATAAACTATGATCAGATTTGTTGAATACATAAGAATAGACTCAAACCAAAGTCTTATGTCCCTATAGACTCAGTAAACCTAGAGCTCTAATACCAACTTAACTGTGACACCTCATCATGCTAAATGAGACAACTCAAAGTACAAAACACGATCAACTACTAATTAATCACATAGTCAAACAAGTGGAATAATTAAAACCAATTCCAACAATGTAAATCAACTCTACAACATTTACATAAAGGCCCATCAATCCATTCTCATATACTATAATAAGTATTAACATATGGGTCCAAAGACCTCAGTCACATCCTGCATACAAAAGACATTTCACATGTAGATGCCATATATTTACAAACATTGGCATACTACCAAAATCTCATGTTGATATGAGTATATCATCTAGAAAACAGATCCCATACCCGGACCAGAGAGTACAGGTATGACACTAGGACTCTACTACTAACATCTACAACTAACCAACCTTCTAAATCTATTGATCACCAGGTTGGTTCTCTTCCACAGCACGACCTCGACCTCATTGCCTGCAACCACCTAAAAAATGTGGTGACCCACGGGTGAGACCCAGTCCTAGTGAGAGATATAATTCTCTCCAACATATATTGATTATAACATATTAATTAATAGTAAATACATTGAACATCTATGGTATTTAATAAGCAATATGAATCTATTGAACAGTTTAAGCATACTAAAAACTTAAGCAAATAAATTGTAGCATCAAGTAGAATTACTCAATTTTCATAAGTTTGCATCACTTAAGAACCATGTAGTGTAAAGAAAATACAAGGGTTAATCAACCATTGTGATATGTATTAAACCCTAGCAATTATACTACATGGCTGGTATTATATCTTTTATTATGCCTTGGGGAGTTTGAATCATACCACTCAAAGTCTAACTGACCACCGCTTGGTCGCAATCAGTTCCATATAAGATCAAGGAAGAGACACACTCTAAGATCTTCTCCATACTCAGTTAGTATGAGTCTGCACTATAGTGACATCTCAGTCTAACTACAAAACAACAACATATAGTCCTATAAACAACTACTCCACCTTGGTACAAGTCATGGTTCTAGAGACCAAGGTCTATAGAGTAAAACCTTTATCACATGATAATCATCGAGACATGACTACAACTGTTCTCAAAAAGAGGGCTAGGTATGACCACAACCATCCTCCCTAAGCACTTGGATTCAGGATGACAAGCACCCCACATACTCAATATTATCTGCTCCAAGTTTTCCTTAGGAATACTCATTTCACCAATTGGCAAGTTCTGACACTCAGTTGGATCTATGGAAAAGGGCACTACATGATTAGAATTTCACTTGATTAATCATTGCCAATTGGGTGCATTAAGGCTTCATCATACAAATGGACATACAAACCCTAATTCATTTCTATCAAGTGTATAAGCATTACAACTTTAAAAGATATAAAATCTTTGAATTGAAGATCTCAATCATATTACCATATGATATCATCCATTGCATTGTAATGAACTACAATATCATCATATCATTTCAAGATATCCATTTCTTATATCAAGTTCCAGGGTTTCAACCCTTATTAGAATATGAAAATAATTTCACCTCAATCAGGTCTCAACATGCCCAAAGGTCATTTAAGACCATCACATTATTCATAGCAAGGTCATCCTCATTACTCCATGCCTTAAACAAGGCTAAAAAGGTCATAAGCAATTATGTGTTCATAGGTATTATAATGAAAAGGCACTATGATATTCAAATAGCACTACATTGTGGTTTCAGCACAAGAAGAGTGTAATACATTTCCACATTAATCATTCAAGAGGTATGATTATAACCAATCAACATCATCTAATTACATTGAGGTTAGGTATAACAAGATATATCACATTGGAGTTATGCATTCACTTGTTATAGTGATTTATCAAATATAACTATACAATATAAAAGGTAAGACTACAAATTAATGGTATTGAACCATCAAATTCTCATTACTAGGACCCACATATAATACCTTGAGGTTTATTCTAATACATTAGATGTTGAGGCATCCAATATTAATCATTGGGTGGGGTTCATTGTTCAAGGTTACCAATTGAAGTATAAGTCTATCCATTAGATCAATTGAACCAAGGAACCATTGGTTTAAGGTTTATTCAAATCTACAATTACATTTTTAACTCACCATATGTGGTGATGATCTGATCCACCATTGATTGATAGCATCACTAACATACTTAGTGGATGATAATTAAACTTCTAATTGAGCCAAAACCTGAATGAAGGGGGTGACCATAGGTTGTAACCAAAAAATTTGACACCCTTGATCATGAATATCAGTTGCCAAGATAGCAACACCATTGGTGGTTGAATGGTATGACCATCGGTTGTGTGATAGGGAAGAAAATAGCTTGAAAACCCAAATTTGAACCATCGATTGTTTTGTACTTAGAACCATAGGTTGTGGCTATCAACCTATCCCAGATCATATTGTACCTTAGATAGGTTGTAAACATGCTTAAAAGTTCATATAGAACTATAACAGAACAAGGAACAACATAAAAAATTCGTAACCCTAAACAAGCATGGTTTCTTTATGCTTAGATCATAACATTAAAGCATAAACATGAACTAACAAGCTTCTAGCAAGCAATATAAGTAAAGAATGTTATATAACTCGCCTCTATAGAGTAGGTTAGATCCAAAAAAAAATAATATCGAGAAAATAAGGCAAGAAAATCCGAGATTCAGATTTGAACTTGGCCAAGTAGGCACTTCTCTCCACAAAGAAGCAAAACCCTAGAAGAAGAAATAAGAAGGATAGAGTTTTGAGTTCTAGAGCCACTTTCACCATGGAACAACAAGGTTAAGACCTAGAGAAATATAGGAGGAATAAGAGAAAGGAAATAAATGGAGTAAATAAGTTAATACCTACACTTTTAGGTCAAGATCGCTAGGAAGGAGCTTTAAGAACCCCTAAAGGAAGTCAATTGCAACCCTAGATTCTTTTTCAAGAAGAATCCCATTTTCTTCTTCCTTGGATAGGAACTTCATAGAATCACATAGGGAGAATGAGGTTTGTAAAAGGAGGGAAGTGGTGGAGAGAAAATGGTTCTTTTGGGTGCTTAGGGATAGGTATATAAAACTTTAAGAAAAAGAAAAAGAAAAAGTTGAAGTTCGAGTATCTTTCCAAGTGTCCATGGCCTTAAACTATTAAGAATGTACAAGCACACACACAATCCGATCACCCACCATCCATATATACCTTCTTATCTCTCCTTTTTTGAATTTTAAAGCCAATCAAATAATTCATTAGTTGATAGCTACTAAAGGTAGCTCATCCATGAAGGGGTAAACCCTAAAATACCCTTGAGGAAAACACCTTCAAACCATGGCTCAAATATGAGCCCCGTGGCTCAAAATACTCAATAATGATAATATAACATCTAAGAGAAATAATTTATGTGAAAAATTGCAAAGAAAACCCCTCAATTGGGTAAATTTCATAAAAGTCCAAAATGTACATAAAATTGCATAACTTGCTCAAACAGTGTCCAAATTGGACCAAATTTGAAACTTAAGATTTTATTATGATTTAAAAGCATATCACAAGGTTATATTATGGTTATAAGAATTCAATTATGGTAATTAAGCTTATTCAACTCATTAAGCAAGTTTAGGGGCCTTACAACTATAAACCCCTAACAAGGATTTTGCCCCGAAATCCTACACAAAAAGAGATGGGTATTTTATATGCATTTCATTCTCTCGTTACCATGCGGATTACTCTATGTCATGGTGATGCCACAAACCTTTCACTAGTATTATATCTTTTCTCTTCAGCTTTTTCACTCTTCTATCCAGGATCAACACAGGACCCTCAACATAGGAGATATCCTCATCTAACTCAACCTCTAATGGTTGGATTGTCTGCTTGATATCTGGATGGCATTTCCTCAACATAGAGATGTGAAAGACATTATACAATCTATGTAGCTCTGGTGGTAGCTCCAACTTGTATGATACCTTTCCAACACGAGCTAGGATAGGGTATGGTCCCATAAATCTAGGAGCCAACTTACCCTTCTTTCCAAACCTCAGCACACCTTTCCAAGGATAAACTTTAAGATATACTCTATCTCCCACTTGGAACTCAAGTGGTCTTCATCAGTTATCTGCATAAGATTTCTGCTTATCCTGGGCTACTTTCAACTGTTGTTGTATCACTTTAATCTTTTCTATAGTCTGTTGTACTACCTTAGGACCCAAAAGTTGATATTCATCTATCTCATACCAGCAAAGAGGAGACCGACATTGTCTCCAATACAGAGCCTCATAAAGAGCCATATCTATGCTTCTTTGATAGCTATTGTTGTACACAAACTCTGTCAGAGTCAGATGTACATCCCAACTACCAAGAAATTGCATCACACATGCCCTCAAGAGATCCTCTAAAGTCTGAATAGTCCTTTTAGACTACCCATCAGTCTGTGGATGAAAAGTTGTGTTGAATCTCAACTGTGTTCCCATTGTTGAATGCAGATGCTCCCAAAAACAACTTGTAAAATGTGGACCTCTGTTAGGAACTATAGTCACTAGAATGCCATGCAAATGAACTATCTCATCAACATATATTTGTGCTAATTTCTCTACTATAAACATCATCTTGACAGGAAGAAAACGATCTGACTTAGTCAATCTATCTACTATCACCCAAATGGAATCATGACCCTTGGCTGTCCTAGGAACACCAACCACAAAGTCCATAGTAATATGATCCAATTTCCATTGTGGTATTGGCAAGTGTTGTAATGTCCCTACAGACTTCTGGTGCTCAGCCTTCACCTACTGAGAAACTAGACATTTGGCAATGAACTCTGCCACATCATGCTTTAGACATGGCCACCAATACATGTCTTTCAAGTTTCGGTACATCTTGGTACTTCCAGGATGCATTGCATACATAGAGGAGTGAGCCTCCTAAAGTACCATCTTCCTCAACCCATCAACATCAGGAATTGTTGTCCTATTGTGGTAACAAACTCTACAATCATCCACCTCATGAAAGCCATCATACTTTTCACTGCCAATCCCTGGTCAGATATATTGTATCACAATATCATTCTATTGTGCGTCATGAATATGTTGTCTCAAGGTAGGTTTCACTTGTAACTGTGCCAAAAATCCTTCCAGTAAGGAAACTTCTAGTTGTACATTCATCTGGCAAAGAGACACTAGCATATCTCTTTTATGGCACATCAAGGAATTTAATTGTGCATTATCTATCATTAATGATGAAGACAACTTTCTACTCAATGCATCAGCTACCAAATTCACTTTCCCTAGATGGTAGTCTATTATACAATCATAATCCTTAATCAGCTCCATCCATCTCCTCTGCCTCATATTTAGCTCCTATTTTGAGAAGATACGCTATAGATTCTTGTGGTCAGTGAAGATCTGACACTTTTCTCAATAAAGATAGTGCCTCTAGATATTTAAGGCATGGACCACCGCTGCAAGCTCCAAATCATGTGTTGGGTTATTCTCCTCGTGTTTCTTAAGTTGTTGCAAAGAAAAAGAAATCATAGTTTTATCCTGCATCAACACATATCCCAACCCATTCTTTGAAGCATCACAAAAGACAATATAGCCTTTCCCTTGCTCTGTTAGTACTAACAACGGTGAACTAGTCAACTTTTCTTTTGAAAACTAGAAAGAACTTTGACACTTGTCATTCCAAGCAAAAGGAACATCCTTCCTGATTAACCTAGTTAGGGCTAACACTATAGAACTGAAGTCTTTGATGAACCTCATGTAGTAACCTACCAGACCTAGGAAACTATAGATCTCTATCAGTGTCTTTGGCTATTCCCATTCTAGTACAGATTCCACTTTCTTGGGATCAACACAAATGCCTTTTGTAGATATAACATGGCCCAGAAAAGATACTTCAGATAACCAGAATTCACACTTGATGAACTTAGCATATAGTTGATGCTGCCTCAACAAAGTCAATTCCTGGTGAAGGTGTTGCTCATGCTACTGACTACCCTTGGAGTATATCAGGATATCATCTATGAATATGACCACACATTGATCAAGATAAAGTATAAACACCCTATTCATCATATCCATAAAAGTTGTAGGTGCATTGGTAGCCCAAAAGGCATAACCACAAACTCATAATGACCATACCTAGTCCTAAAAGTTGACTTGGGTATGTCATCGACCTTAATTCTCAATGGATGGTAACCTGGCCTTAGGTCTATCTTTGAAAACATAGTGGCACCTCTCAACTGATCAAAAAGATCATCAATCCTGGGTGAAGGAGACTTGTTTTGTATTGTCACCTTGTTCAACTGTCTGTAGTCTATACAAAATCTCATTGAACCATCCTTGTTTTTAAAAAACAACACGAGAGTACCCTAAGGTGAAGTGCTCGGCCTGACAAAACCCTTCTCTAGTAGTTCTTGTAACTTTTTACTTAACTCTTGCATCTCTGTTGGTGCCATTCTATATGCTAACTGTGCTATGGGTTGTGTTTTAGGGACAAAATTGATCTCAAACTCAATCTCTCTAGGAGGGTGAATGCTAGGAAATTCCTCAGGAAAGACATCCTCAAATTCTCGCACCACTGGTACTGCCTAGATACTAAGACCTCTTTCCTTGGTATCCACAACATGATCTAAGAAATCCTTGTTGGTATGTATACCCATAGAGAAAGTCATATGATGATTGTAATGGGATACTTTGTAAATGATTTGAATAATAATAAAGGCAATTTCCGATCTATATGTTTTAACTGTTTCTGAGATGATAGTGTAACATGATAGATGTCTAAAGAATTGTTTACTCGATGACGTATGCTTTTAGGTTAAGGACCTAAACGATGAGATCATACGGATGTTAAGAGTATACATTATTGTTTAGTCCCTAGTCGGTTGTTATTCTGGAAATAACCATAGACATTAATAATACTAAAGACTAGATTGTGTGTTGGTTGATGAAAGAATCTCATTAGTCATGATATAGTGATATCAAACCAAGCACATAGGTACTTGTTAGAGAACAAGTCTACCGGACAGAACCACCGTGAGAGTGACACATGGAACCATGATCTGGTAGTCACAGTCAGCTCTCACAGCGATGGTGGTGAGTGTGATTCTTTGACCTGAAATCACTACACTCAACACATGTCGTTGGGTACACTTTGACATCATCAAACGTAAACCTGAAACATGGGTTGCTATAAAGGTGATGATTGGGTGGTTTTGACACATGGGGCTTTTGAGGGGTGAGTGATAGATATGGGATTTGTCCCTCCTAAGGGAGTTTGATGTCCATGGCCACTTGATGAGTAGGATTGAGAAAGGCATGCACATGCATATGTGAATCAATATGTGATATTGATGTCACACACATCTCACCCAGTCTGCTCTGAAATCAAGGAAATGGATGAACGTTGAAAGGATGACTGTACCATGCCTTGAGTTCATTCAGGACATTAGTGACAAAGGAATTATACATTCATTGTAACACCATTCACGGATTGTAGGATTGAAAGTTGTTCTCCAACTTTCTATTTCACTTGGGTAGCACTGATGTGTGACTAGGCACTGCTCTTTGATTGTGAAGTCATAAGTGTTATGGATTTTCACTGCCAACGTGAAATGGACCTGTAGGGTCACACACAAAGGATTTGACTTAGAAGAGGAGTTTATCCACAAACAATGTTTAGATTGATTACTAAAAGAGTTTAGTAGTTCAATTAAACACTCAATAGCTCAATATCATAGTGTTCAAGGTGTTGGACTGATTGATTAGAGTATCAGATTGATTGAAACTACAATTGATTGATTTTCCATAGTCTGCACTCCCAACTGATCGACTCATCTGATGAACCGATCGGCTCAGGACAGGTTGAACTGATCGGTTCAAGGGTTGAACCGATCGGCTCAACTGGTCCAACTAAGCGAGTTGGGAAAGTCAGGTTGGCAAGAAATCTCTCTTCATTTCACTTGTCCAATTTGATTGGAACAAGGATTTGCATTTGGATCAATTTGAAACAAAAGAGGAAAAGTCAATTGGGAACTAACCAGGGCAATGAACCGATCGTTTCACAAGTGAATCGATTGACTCAGATGCCCCAACCGGTCGGCTCAGGTCCCCAACCGATCGGTTCATGCTTGAAATGATCAGTTCAGCTGGTGCAGTTGGTTATTTTGTGGAAAATCTCGAACCCTTCTACTCCTGCTTTAATCCCGCATTGCCCGGGGTAGAGAACCCTATCCCATGACCCTCCTATATATAGGGGTATTGGGGGCTTCTCTCAGTACAACTCAGAACACCAGTTGCTCTGCAAAGTTGTCATTATCTCTGGTTGTGGTAACTAGGAGAGCCCAAGCAAGTGCTACCCAATAAGGGAGGCACATCAAGGGAAAGACAACTGCAGAAAAGCGACTAGTGGAAGGAGAGTGTGTCAGTGACTAGTACGCTGACAGGAGGGTGCGACTCCTTCCGGTGCCTTGTTTGACAAGGCGATCGGAGCTCCAGGTGGTCTGTGTAGACTACTACAAAGGCGGGAGACTTCTGCCGCTCGGAGGACAAATGTCAATCCCGATAGTCCCAGTAAGACCAAGAGCTGCACAGACACCGTCAAGACTGGAGGTGAAGACCGTGCAAACCGCGAGGTAACATCGTCGAGCAAGCCTCGGGACAAGGTATGTCTCTACAAACCATCCTTCCTATTGTATAGACGTTGACGCGATTCCTTGTTCTGGGTTCGGGAGAAGAAAATTTTTGTTTCTGTTGCCTTCTCTCCCTCCCCTAAAACCCAACAGTGGTATCAGAGCCATATCAACTGCTCTATACTTTAGGATTATCGATGTGATCGATTTTGGTTTGTCACCTTTATTTATTGACGATGATGCGAATAAAATTTGCTTTATGCATGTCCAATCCTAAATCTACAAATCCTAATATACATATATGATATGTAATATAAATGCACTCGATACACGTCGTCCTTAAATGAGTTTTGTGGTAGATGTACAACATGATTATGGCCAATAAACCTTATGTATGCTTGGTTGAATGTGGTTTCTTGCATCTCGGTCTGCACACCGATTCCCTATCTCCTATTCCTGATGTAACTCGAGATAACTCGAGATTTCTTTCCTACCTTTGCTCCCCCCGAATATAACGCGGGGTTTCCTTTTACAAATATAAAATAGGATATATATTTTATATCTTATTGTGTTGAAGAATGGCGTACAACCTGACGATGACTGAGATGATCGGTTCAAGGCATGAACCGATCGGTTGGGGTTCTAGATGACTGGTTCGAGAAGAGAGACGAGCGGGTGCGACTTGAGGAGATGCATGACGACCAGTGAACCGATCGACTGGAGGTGCTAGTCGATCGGCTAGTGGCACCCAACCGACCTTCCTAATGGCGAGCCGATCAATCATGGAGATGAGTTGATCAAACCCTGAAAGGCAAAGCTCAGAGTTCATCTTGTACAGGTTGCATGTGATGTAGACCTAGATGACCGTGATTCCTCTTGGCTCGAGAAAACACATTAGGATGGCCATAATCATCGATTTTATCATTTTGCATGTTTTATGTGGGATATAGCATGTATATGATACATACTATGTATTGTGGTGATTGGATATGTATATGTACCTATAAAACCAAATCCCTCATTAAATATTAAAGTTTTAGATGCCTTCCAAATATGACACACGTGAAAAGATTGATCGGCCAAGTGTGGGCACGCCCTAGCGTGGTACACCATCTATCTCGTGGAGACATGAAGGATGGATATGTTGGTCTACCCTAGTAGGGTGCATATTCATCGTGTTGGCTTTGGGTCAGACTTAAAAAGGTGACCTAGATAGGATCTAGCACCTTGAGGCATGGAGGTGATCATGGCAAGGAGTTGCACATGACATCTTTCAAGAGTTGCATATGATGCAATTGGCAAGAGTTGCCTATCTAGAAGATCTAAGTTGTGGGTGACAGCCCTAGCTGGTCCATGACTCAGAGGATTTCAGGATCTTGACCCACTAGAAGATTGTACGCTGCAATCTTCCGAATTGATGGAGAGGGCTGTCAATTTGAATCAAAATAGTGGGAGTGGTAATTAATTAAAGGCCTAATTAACTATCATCAAATTTTATTCAAATCAAAACAAATCAAAAGGATTTTTGAAAATGCAATTTTCTCTTGTAGAATGGCAAAAGAATCGTCTTTTAAAATGGGAAAATTAATTGAGAATAAATTCCATAACTGGTTAGGGATTGTGGGAAGTGTTCTGCACAATCTAGATATATCGGTAGCCTTTGAATCCACTCCATGTACACTTGATGCGTTGTTTGAGAAGAAGGATAGTTCATTGATAAAGATCAATGGAACAAAGTCCAAGGACAAAGGTAAGGGAGAGAAGGGTTCTCTCGCCAAACCAATGTTAGAGTCTTCTGCATGGAAAGGATGGAAGGAATGATGGAATAAGAAGCGAGAGATAGAGATCTCTACTTCTAGTGTATATGTGATAGAGATTAACTTTACTACTTCTTTTTCATGGGTACTTGATACCGGATGTAGATCTCACATTTGTTCAAATGTGCATGATCTTAAGAGAAGTAGGCCTTTGGGGAAAGGCGAGGTTGAACTATGTGTTTCCAATGGGGCAAGGGTTGTCGCCAGTGCCATAGGAACCTATGAGTTAACTCTACCTAGTGGGCTAATAATAGAGTTGAAGAACTTCTATTATGTACATGCCATAAATAGGAATATCATTTCCATTTCTTATTTAGACAAGGATGGTTTTGAATTTCTCATTAAGAATGGAAAATGTTCCATTTCAAAAGATGGGATCCTTTATGGCAGTGCCCCAATGTCTTATGGTCTATACTTGATAGATCTAGAGACAAGTGTATACAACGTAAACACCAAAAGGCAAAAACTCAACAACTCAAACAAAACATATCTTTGGCATTGTCGTCTAGGGCACATAAATGAGAAGCGCATCTCGAGACTCCATAAAGATGGTTATCTAGACTCTTTTGATTATGAATCAATAGAGACATGTGAATCTTGTTTGTTGGGTAAGATGACCAAGACTCCCTTTTTAGGTAAAGGTGAGAGAGCTAGTGATCTATTAGGACTCATACATACTGATGTATGTGGGAATTTTAGAACAAATGCCATAAATGGGTATCAGTACTTCATTACCTTCACTGATGACTTCAGTAGGTATGGCTATGTGTACCTAATGAAACATAAGTCGGAAACCCTTGAAAGGTTCTAGGATTTCATGAATGAAGTACAGAACCAACTTGGTAAAAGTATTAAAACACTTAAATCTGATCGAGGTGGGGAATACTTAAGTCAGGAGTTTGAGGACCTTCTGCGAGCCCGTGGTATCATATCACAATGGACTCCACCTAGAACACCACAGCATAATGGTGTGTCTGAAAGAAGGAATCACACGTTACTGGACATGGTGCGATCAATGATGAGTTTTGTTGATCTTCTGATTTCCTTCTGGGGTCATTCTCTATAAACCGCTGCGTTTACACTTAACTGAGTACCATCTAAATTGGTTCAAAAGACACCATATGAGCACAGGAAGCATCCCGATTTCTCTTTTATTAAGATTTGGGGTTGTGAGGCTTACGTTAGGAAAATGTTTCCTGATAAGCTTGGACCCAAGTCCGATAAATGTTATTTTGTTGGATACCCTAAGGAAATGAGGGGATATTATTTATACCACCCTACTTACAACAAAGTGTTTGTTGCTAGGACAGCTGTGTTCCTAGAAAAGGAATTTATTTCCAAAGGAAATAGTGGGAGGAAAATAGAGCTTGAAGAGGTTCAAGCCCAACAAGAAAACATTGAACCAATAGATGTACAAGAGGAACATAGAGATTCACAAGGTGTTGCGGAATCTCAGTCTCCTCAAATAACACAAGGACCTCTTAGATCTAGTAGGACACACCTTGAACCTGAAAGGTTTGGATACCTTGTGACTTAGGAAGGCGGTGAGTTGATCATAGATGATGATCCAACTACTTATCTAGAGGTTATGGAGGGAATAGATTCTGAGAAATGGCTTGAGGCCTTGAAATCCGAGATGAAATCCATGTACTCCAACAAAGTATGAACTTTGATGGAACCACCTGAAGGGGTAAAACCCATAGGGTGCAAGTGGGTCTTCAAGAAGAAGACCGAAATGGATGGTAATGTGCAAACTTATAAAGGCAGATTGGTTGCAAAGGATTTCTGACAAGTTCAAGGAGTTGATTATGATGAAACTTTTTCTCAAGTTGCCATGATTAAGTCCATCAGGATCATGCTTGCTATTGTGGCTTACTATGACTATGAGATTAGGCAAATGGATCTTAAAACCACATTCCTTAATGGGAATATAAATGAGGATGTGTACATGACACAACTTGAAAGTTTTGTAGATCCAAAGAATGCTAATAAAGCATGTAAGCTGCAAAGGTCAATCTATGGATTGAAGCAAGTGTCTCAGAGTTGGAATATTCAATTTGATGAGGAAGTCAAAGTGTTTGGCTTTATTCAAAATGAAGACGAACCTTGTGTGTACAAGAAGGTTAGTGGGAGCACGATCACATTCCTTATATTGTATGTGGATGACATACTTTTGATGGGGAATGATGTCTCAGCCTTAGAGAAGGTAAAAACTTGGCTTGGGAATACTTTCTCAATGAAGGACTTAGGAGAAGCATCTTACATTCTAGGTATTAAGATCTATAGAGATAGATCTAAAAGGCTTCTCAGACTAAGTCAAAACGCGTACATTGACAAAGTGCTGAAGTGGTTTAGCATGGAGAACTCAAAGAGAGGCAACATCCCCATGCTACATGAAATCACCATCTCTAGAGCTCAATGTACCCAATCTTGTGAAGAGAGGGAGCATATGAATGGGATCCCATATGCATCAGCCATCGGATCCATCATGTACGCTATGTTATGCACACGCCCAGATATCTCGTATGCTCTCAACATGATGAGCAGGTACCATTCAGATCCCAGGGATGCTTACTGGACAGCCGTAAAGAACATCCTCAAGTACTTGCGAAGGACTAAGGATCAGTTCCTTATATATGGCGGCGAGGAAGAACTGGTAGTAAGGGGTTACACTGATGCAATCTTCCAAACTGACAAAGATGATTACATATCACAATCAGGATTTGTATTTTGCCTAAACAATGGAGCTATGAGCTGGAAGAGTTCCAAGCAAGAAATAGTTGTCGATTCTACTACAGAGGTCGAGTATATTGCTGCTTCACATACAACAAAGGAGGCTGTGTGGATCAGGAAGTTCATCACTGAACTTGGTGTAGTTCCCAGTAGCTATGATGTAATTGAGCTTTATTGTGACAATAATGGAGCTATTGCTCAAACTAAGGATCCCAGATCACATCAGTGGTCCAAGCACATACTGCAGTGCTTCCATCTTATACGAGAGATCGTACAATTAGGAGATGTGAAGATTTGCCAAGTACCAACTGAAGACAACATAGCTGATCCACTGACTAAGGCCCTTTCTCAGTAGAAGCATGATGGTCATGCTAGGTCACAAGGACTGAGGTTCCTAGGTTACTGGCTCTAAGTGCAAGTGGGAGTCTGTTGGTATGTATGCCCATAGAGAAAATCATGTGATGATTGTAATGGGATACTTTGTAAATGATTTGAATAATAATAAAGGCAATTTACGATCTATATGTTTTAATTGTTTCTGAGATGATAGTGTAATATGATAGATGTCTAAAGAATTGTTTACTCGATGACGTATGCTTTTAGGTTAAGGACCTAAATGATGAGATCATATGGATGTTAAGAGTATACATTCTTGTTTAGTCCCTAGTCGGTTGTTATTGTGGAAATAACCATAGACATCAATAACACTAAAGACTAGATTGTGTGTTGGTTGATGACAGAATCTCATTAGTCATGATATAGTGATATCAAACCAAGCACATAGGTACTTGTTTGAGAACAAGTGTACCGGACAGACCCACCATGAGAGTGACACATGGAACCATGATCTGGTAGTCACAGTCAGCTCTCACAGTGATGGTGGTGAGTGTGATTCTTTGACCTGAAATCACTACACTCAACACATGTCGTTGGGTACACTTTGACATCATCAAACGCAGTCCTGAAACATGGGTTGTTATAAAGGTGATGATTGGGTGACTTTGACACATGGGGCTTTTGAGGGGTGAGTGATAGATATGGGATTTGTCCCTCCTAAGGGAGTTTGATGTCCATGGCCACTTGATGAGTAGGATTGAGAAAGGCATGCACATGCAAGTTTGAATCAATATGTGATATTGATGTCGCACACATCTCACCCAGTCTGCTCTGAGATCAAGGAAATGGATGAACGTTGAAAGGATGATTGTACCATGCCTTGAGTTCATTCAAGACATTAGTGCTAAAGGAATTATACATTCACTGTAACACCATTCATGTATTGTAGGATTGAAAGTTGTTCTCCAACTTTCTATTTCACTTGGGTAGCACTGATGTGCAACTAGGCACCGCTCTTTGCTTGTGAAGTCATAAGTTTTATGGATTTTCACTACCAACATGAAATGGACCTGCAGGGTCACACACAAAGGATTTAACCTAGAAGAGGAGTTTATCCACAAATGATGCTTAAAATTTGATACCCTTTATCATGAACATCACTTCCCAGAATAGCAACACCATTGGTTGTTGAATGATATGACCATCGGTTGTGTGATAGGGAAGGAAATAGCTTGAAAACCCTAATTGGAACCATCGATTGGTTTGTACTTAGAACCATAGGTTGTTGATATCAACCTATCCCATATCATAATATGCCTAATAAAGGTCGAACACATGTGTAGAATTTCATATAGAATTGGAACAGAATAGGGAACACCATAAAAAATTTGTAACCCTAAACAAGCATGGTTTCTTTATGCTTAGATCATCACATTAAAGCATAAACATGAACTAACAAGCTTCTAGAAAGAAATATTAGTGAAGAATGGTATATAACTCACCTCTATAGAGTAGGTAAGATCCCAAATAGTAAGAATCTTGAGAAAATAACGTAAGAAAACCTTAGATTCAGATCTGAACTTGGACAAGTAGGCACTTCTCTCCACAAAGAAGCAAAACCCTAGAAGAAGAAACAAGAAGGATAGATTTTTGAGTTCTAGAGCCACTTTCACCATGGAACAACATGGTTTCAAACTGTAGAAATATAGGAGGAAGAAGAGAAAAGAAATAAATGGAGGATATTGTAACATCCTAGGATTTGAGGCCTCAGATAACATGATCTTAAAAGGAATGATTGGACTACCCATATCACCAAGGTGCACCTCCTTTTTAGGGAGCCCATCACTAAAGAACTCCATAGTTAAGCGTGCTCAGCTTGGAGTAGTACTGGGATGGGTGACCAGTCGGGAAGTTGATCCTGGCTTGCGCGTCAGTGTGGACAAAGTGCGCAGTTAAGGCTAGTGGTGGTATGTGGGGTCAATCGTCATTCCAGAAACTCTACTAGAGCCTTGGGTAGTGAGCTCGGGCATTACAGATATAAGGTAATACTTATACTTTTAGGTCAAGATCGCTAGGAAGGAGCTTTAGGAACCCCTAAAGGAAGTCAATTGCAACCCTAGATTCTTTTTCCAAGAAGATCCCCACTTTATTCTTCCTTGGACAGGAAATTTGTAGTATCATAGAGGGAGAATGAGGTTTGTAGAAGGAGGGAAGTTGTGGAGAGAAAATGGTTCATTGGGGTTCTTAGGGATATGTATATAAAACTTTAAGATAAAAAAAAAAAAAAAAAGTTGAAGTTCTAGTATCTTTCCAAGTGTCCATGGCCTTAAACTATTAAGAATATACAAGCACACACACAAACAGCTCCCCCACTGTCCATATAGACCTAATTAGCTCTCCTTTGTCAAAATTTCAAGCCAATCAAATAATTCATTAGTTGATAGCTACTAAAGGTAGCTCATCCATGAAGGGGTAAACCCTAAAATTCCCTTGAGGAATCCACCTTCAAACCATGGCTCAAATAGGAGACCCATGGATCAAAATACTCAAGAATGATAAGATAATATATAAGGAAAATAATGTATGTGACAAATTGCAAAGAAAACCCCTCAATTGGGAAAATTGTGGAAAGGTCCAAAATGCACATAAAATTGCATAACTTGCTCAAACAGTGTCCAAATTGGACCAAATATGAAACTTAAGCTTGTATTATGATTTCAAAGCATATCAAAAGGTTATATTAGGGTTATAAGCATTAAATTATGGTAATTAAGCTTACTCAACTCATTAAGCAAGTTCAGGGGCCTTACAGTTCTAGTATCATCCAGTCTGTCTTATAGTAAATTTTGCTTATGCAAAAGAAGAAAAGAAAGCTTAAAGACGTCTAGAGAACACGAATAACATGTTATCAAGAATAGTGTTGCCACACTTGATGGTGGTTCAAGGAACCAGGCACGAGAAGATCAGGTGCCTGAAGTTCCCAGTTTGACCCAACCGTGATTGAAAACCCTGCCTTTCAATCTCTTTTTGGGAAGTTTATGGCTACTATGACTCATATGGTGGACATGATGCCTACATCTTAGCCTAGGGAACCAGTTCCCCATACTAAATCTTTGGGTACTGGGAAGACTTTTGAGCAGCTTTGTTGTGTTGGAGCGATGGAGTATGTTGGGACGGCTGATCTGGCGGATGTGGATCTATGGCTTATCGAGCTGGAGAAGGCCTTTAAGATCCTGATTATTCCCGAGGAGGATAAGGTGAAGCATGTGGTGTACCTTATGAAGGGAAGTGCTGGCCATTGGTAGGCCATAGAGGAGGAGAAGAGATTGGGTGTTGTGATCGGTTGGGAGGAGTTATGACGCACGTTTGTTAGTCAGTACTTTCCTCAAATGTATCTTGATGAGGAGATCAGCCAGTTTGAGAGGATTCGATAGAGATCCATGACGATCAATGAGTATGAAACAAGGTTTATGGAGTTTTTGAGGTTCTCTTCTCACATGGCTACCATAGAGGACGAGTAGATTTGTCATTTTGAGAAGGGGTTGAATGCGGATTTGTCTACCTCGGTGGTTGCTTTAGAGAATCGAGAGAGGTTTTCCATGTTTGTGGAGTTTGTTTAGAGGATAGAGTGGTATGTTAAGGAGAAGAGAGAGGTAAGTGCTAACAAGAGATTTGTATAGTCCCAGGGGCAGTCGATAGGAGGCTTTAAGAAGCTGAGGTTTTCCATACCACCAGCGTCACAGAGGTTCAGTGCTTCGACACAGTGGTCACTGAGTAAGGGTAGAGGCTATATTTTTTCACTCGTAGGAGCCCAGAGTGTTGCATCAACATCGGTGATAAGACCATCTAGACCACTATATGGGAACTAGTCTTGCCACGAGTGTGGGAAGATGGGACATCTGAGGTGAGGATGTCTAGTGAGAGATGATGAGGTGACCCAGAAACTGAGATAGAGTCATAAAGGTTCTCAGAGGTAGCAGAACAGCAGCACTGGAGGACGAAGATGTGGCCAAGAGTTACAGGATGGATCATCTACTCAGGGAAGTAGAGGACGGGGATGATAATAGGCAATGGCTAGATTCTATGCCATGAGTTAGCCAGAGGCTGTGGTCAACCCGTGAGTCGTGACGGGTTAGATAGAGTTATTTCATTTTGATTTGTCTTCATCTTGCTTTGTCTCTATTTTGGGTAACCTAGGTGCAACATACTCTTTTATCACTTGTGAAGTTCTTAACATTTCTCTTTTACCTGTTAGTCGTAAGAAGAATAGTTTGTTGTTAGAAACCCCATTAGTTGGTTATGTAGTGGTGTAGGATGTGTGTCCTACATATGTCCTCTCCTTTTCGAGTCACGTCATTCAAGTGGATCTCATACCACTTGACATGCATGGATTCGATGTGATCCTTGGAATGGATACGTTGGAGAAGTATAGAGTGGTCTTAGATTGTAGTTCCAAGCATGCAAAATTCATAGATGGTGGTGAGACGTGGATATTACAAGGAGATAGGAAGATTATTCTGACATCTCTTGTATAGGCCATGGTAGCAAGGAAACTTTTGAGACAAGGTTGTGAGGCATTCTTGTAACACATATTGGATACTGAGGTAAGGAGTCCTTGTATACATGAGGTGCCAGTTATCATAGAATTCGAGGATGTGTTTTTTGGGGAGTTTCCAAGTATTCCCCCACCCTGAGAGATTGATTTTGAGATCAATATGGTTCCCGATATGCAACTGATAGCTCAAACATCATATAGGATGGCACCGATAGAGATGGCAGAGTTGAAGAGAAAATTGCAAGAACTTCTTGACAAAGGTTTCATTAGGTTGAGTACATCACTATGGGGTGCTCCAGTGTTGTTCATAAAGAAGAAGGACGGCTCTATGAGGTTGTGCATAGACTAAATACAATTGAATAAGGTGATGATAAAGAATAAATATCCCTTACCGATGACAGATGGCCTATTTGACCAACTGCATGGTGGGACAGTGTTCTCAAAGATAGATCTGAGATCAGGATATCATCATTTGAGGATCAAGGAGGATGGTATACCTAAGTTGGCCATTAGGATGAGGTATGGTCACGATGAGTTCGTGGTTTTTCCATTTGGGCTAACCAATTCACCAACAGCATTCATGGATCTGATGAATAGAGTGTTTTGATCATTTCTTGATCAATTTGTGTTGGTCTTCATAGATGACATATTGATATATAGTTGTGACAATCAACAACATGAAAAACATATTCATCAGGCATTGACTGTGTTGAGACAGCACCAACTTTATGCTAAGTTTAGTAAGTGCACATTTTGGTTGAAGAAGGTAGATTTCGTAGGGCATGTTATATCTGCCGAACGAGTACGTGTGGATCCTAAAAAGTGGAGTCTATGACAAAGTGGGAACAACCTAAGACATCGACAGAAGTGTGAAATTTTTTAGGTTTGGCAGGCTATTATAGGAAGTTCATCAAGGACTTCAGTGCTATCGCCTTACCCCTAACTAAGTTAACAAGGAAGGATGTGATGTTCGTTTGGAATGAAAGATGTCAATGTGCTTTTCAGGAATTGAAGGAGAAGTTGACAAGTGCACCGATTCTAATCTTACTTGAGCAAGGAAAAGGATACATAGTCTTTTGTGATGAATCCAAGAATGGTTTGGGATATGTGTTGATGCAGGAAAAGCAAGTGGATTTGTTCACTTATTTACAATTTAAGAAATACGAGGAGAATTACCCAACCCACAATCTAGAACTAGTAGTGGTAGTCCATGCTTTGAAGATTTGAAGACACTACATGTATGGGGAGAAGTACATCTTTTCACAATAGGAGTTGAATATGAGACAACGTCATTGGATGGAGTTAATCAAAGACTATGACTGCACGATTGATTATCATTCAGGAAAGGCAAATTTTGTGGCAGACGTGTTGAGCAGGAAGTCTTCATCTTCGCTTATGGATAAAGCCCAGTTGAGTTCTTTGATGTGCCATAAGCAAGACATGTTGGTCTCCTTGTGTCAAATGAATGTTAAATTGGAGGTATCCTTGCTAGTTGGTTTGTTGTCACATCTATAGGTGAAGCCTATGCTAAGACAGAAGATTAAAGAGGCGCAATAGATAGATACTTTGATACAACAGATTAGATTAGAGTTTGGCAGTGAGAAGCGTGATGGATTCAACGAGTCAGATGATGGGATAGTTTGTTACCATAACAGAACAGTGGTTCCTGATGCTAATGACCTAAGGAGGATGGTGTTGGAGGAGGCCCATTTGTCCATGTATGTTATGCACCCAGGTAACACCAAGATGTATCATAACTTGAAGGATATGTATTGGTGGCCAGGCTTGAAGAAGGACGTGGATGAGTTCGTTGCAAGATGTGTTGTATGTAAACAAGTTAAAGAAGAGCATTAGAAGCCTATTGGAACATTACAACCTTTTCCTATACCTCAGTGGAAATGGGATCATGTGACTATGGACTTTGTGGTTGGCCTGCCTAGGACAGCCAAAGGTTATGATTCCATCTGGGTAATTGTTGACATGTTGACTAAGTTAGCACATTTCCTTCTCATGAAGACAACGTTAACAGAAGAGAAGCTTGCTCAAGTCTATGTGGATGAGATAGTGTGTTTGCACGGTGTTGTAGCTACTATTGTGTCTGATAGGGGTCCCCAAGTTATGAGTCACTTTTGGGAGCAATTGCACATACTTTGGGCATGCATTTGAAGTTTAACATTGCTTTTCACTTGCAGATAGATAGTTAATCTAAGAGGACCATTCAGACCTTGGAGGATTTGTTGAGGGCCTGTGGTCTTCAGTTTTTAGGAAGTTGGGATGTATATCTCAATTTGATAGAGTTTGCCTACAATAATATCTATCAGAGTAACATTGACATGGCACCGTATGAGGCGTTGTATGGATGACGTTGTAGATTGCCGATGTGTTGGCACAAGATAGATGAGTATCAAATTTTTTTGGTCCTGATCTTGTGCAGCAGACAACAGAGAAGATTAAGGTAATATAGCAATAGTTGTAGGTAGAACAGGATAGATAGAAGTCGTATGCAGATAATCGTCATAGAGCCTTGGAGTTCTAAGTGGGAGACAAGGTATATTTGAAAGTCTCTCCTTAGAAAGGTGTTCTGAGGTTTGGGAAGAAGGGTAAGTTGGCTCCCAAGTTTATGGGACATTACCCAGTGATAGCACATTTTGGGAAGGTGGCCTACAAGTTGGATTTTCCACCTGAGCTATAAAAATTGCATCTAGTGTTTCATGTGAGTATGTTGAGAAAGTGCCATTCCGGACACAAAATTGATGCTACAACCCATGGAGGTAGATATTGATGAGCACATGACCTATGTGGAAGGCTCGATGTTGATCCTTGACTGGAGAGTGAAGAATCTAATGAGGAAGGAACTTGTTCTTGTGCAGGTTCTTTGGCATCATTGTGGTGTTGAGGAAGACATGTGGGATCTTGAGGAAGAGATGAGGAGTAAGTACCCTTATCTTTTCTCTTAGGATTTTGAGGGTGAAATCCATGTTAGGGGTTTATGGCTTGTAATGACCCTGGCCCATGTTTTGGGATAACCATGTTTGTTTTTGTTAAGTGTATTTCTTAGCACGTTTCTCTAATCATCTGAATGTAATTAGGGCATGTTGGAAGCTTATGTTCTTGTTTTGAGCTTGCTTGGTTGATGCTTATGTTTTGTTGAGAGGCTTTGGTGCAAGTTGCAATTAACCCAGGATAAGGGTTAATGTGCAATTTTTTCACCTCTAGAGTGTTCCCTCTCTCTCTTGGCATCATCTAGAGGAGAGAGAGATATGGGAACCTTATTTGGACCTTGATTGTGTGGTGATAACCTTAGAGGTGTGTTGGACACATGTATGAAGTGTGTCTTGCACCTAGAAGTGTTGTCTCGGGCTTGTGAACCTTGGAGAGGCTTTGTATCGATTTGTGGGTGTCTTGAGTTACACCCTATCAGTTTGTTGGTGTCTTGAGTTACACCCTATCAGTTTGTGGGTGTCTTGAGTTACACCCTATCGGTTTATGGGTTGTGGAGATGTGGTATCGGGCATGACATGATAGGTGACCTAGAGGATGAGACCTAGATCTTATCACCTCATTTATATGGTGCATATGTCCCTTCTTCATGGAAAAGTGTCACCTTATCTAATGACACCTTCCTCTTGATCCCTCTCTCTCTCATCCCTCTGGTATATATACCCCTTTCCCTCCATGTAAGAGAATCCTTTTGGCTATTCTTGTTTTCTTTCCTTGGTGGACGACCTTGAGAAGCTAAGGAGCTTGAGGAGTCTCTCTTGGAGCTTGGTGGATGAGTCCCAAGCTTGAGGTGTTCCCTTCATCTTCTACCTTGGTAAGCCATGGTTCCTAGCTCTCTTTCTCTCCTTCTTTCTTCTTCTCAACCATGGATCTTGGTTTCCTTTATTTTCATCTCAAACCCTCCTAACTTTGGTACCATGTTCTTCCTTTGAGTTGTTGTGATGACCAATCTTGGAAGATCATCTTCTACCTTGAGCTCGTGAGCTTGGATCTTGGACCTTGGTATTGATCTTTGAGGCGGGTTATATAACTCTGAACCTTCTTTGTTATTATCACTCCTTATATGATATCTTGTTCTTTATCTCTAGAATGTTACCTCTTCCATGTTAGTAGTTCTTCTAGGTGGTTTTGAGATCTATTTTGAAGGAAGGAGTTATGCCTAGTTGTTGCCCTTGTGTTTCACCTTCTTGCTTTGCTATAGACAAGTGACCTTAGGTTGAAGATGACTAGGTCGTAATGTTTTGGAGGGTGGCCGTCACAACATGAGATGCCACTGATGTCACACCTTATGACAGGTTGTCACGACCTTGGTAAGGCCTAGGTCGACATGTCTTAGCAACGTCTAGGTCATCATGCCTTTTGCATGAATAGGCTGTTATGATTTGAGATTCTTATCTTGGCCTATGGTTGTTAAATGATATGGTGGAGAGACCTTGCTGATGATATTTTGTTGTGACTTTGAGACACCTAAACTGATATGACATTTAATCATTATGCTAAATCCAATCATTATACAAGGGTGTTAGTCGTCATGACTAAGGTTGAACCTAGTGGGGTTGGTTTGTGTTGAGGGCATCGATGACGCTCTACTTGGGCAGAGGCCGACACACCCTAGAATAGTGTTGCCCGATCCATCCTTAGTTGTGATGCCCAATATACCCAACTCGTGACACCCAGATAACCCTAACCCTAGCAGCCCATCACGATATGTGACGTCTGGCATGCTGACGCCCATCATGCCTTGGGCTGGCATTGCACGATATGCCTTACTGCATGTCACACCCATACATAGGTTGCATGTTACACCTTGGAGATGATGTTGCCCAATAGGCTTTGGAGACGTTGTTGGCTGACACACTCTCCATAAGTGTTGTTGCCCAATACACCTCACATGGTATGGTTGTTCGACACACCTATGATGCTAAATCGATACCCTCCCAAGATGATCTAAATCGATAGACCTACATGACAGCCTTAACTAATATCTTGTGTTGGTGGTTACGTGCATCATGTTGATAGAGTTACATGTTAAGATGTGATACCCTATGGGGTGGTTGGGTCTATAACTACAATAGCTATGTTTCTATATATCATAACATACCTTATAATGATAATGGAAGTAATGCTCCATGGGTGGTTGTTGATCCAACCTTGTTAACCCTATTTGATTAACTGGAAAACCTAAACCTAATGGTGTAATGTGAATGGCATGAATCTTATGAGATGGTTATGATGTGATGTATTGTCCTTCTTGTTGCAAGTCTCTAACCATGCAGGTGATATCAGTTGATAAGCATAGCCAGGTATGAGCTATGTTGCTTACGATATGTGTAAATGGGCCTTGTGAGGCATAAGTGTTTTTGGCATCCTTGAAAGAGGAGGTGAATGGTATTATGACCTAATGATGTCTTATTGCCTTATATGAGTTGATGAATTCCTCAGTGATGAGAGGAGGGGATGTTACCCATGATATGTGGTCCTCATGATGAGAATTATGGTGATTGACAAGCATCAAGTGATCATGTGATGAGATCATACCTTATGTGCTCTACTATATCCTGGTGATGTGTTATGCCCTCATATATGTATAATTTGTTTAAAGGTTGTATGCTAAAAGGCACTTAATTGACCTAATTAATCAAGTGGAACCTAATCTTGTAGCTTTCCTTGTGCCATAGATCCATTCAGTGTCAGCATTTACTGAATGGTGAAATGAGTTTAACTCAGAGTGCATATTTTTTAATATGTGGGGGTGAGAGAAAATATCCCTTTACATCCAGGAATTGTGATACATGATTGGATGTGGGCCATACCTGGAAGAGTACAACTTTAGACCGTATCTCAATGATATGTGACACACGATTGGCTATAAGCCATACCTGGAAGAGTATGACTTTGGACCGTAGCTTAGTTTCACTAGCATCGTGACATGTACCAGGGCAGGCTAGGTTTGCACATCTAGACTATATGTCACTGGAAGTAGTTTGACTAGTGATTTCACTGCATGTTTCACTCGTACTAACTGAGGAAGGTAAGGTCGTGGATTCTGACTCTTCCACTAGACTTGGTATGGCATCGATTTCAACTTAGCAGTGGTCAGTTGGATTTGAGTGGTATGATTCAAATCCTCAGGGCATAGTTAAATGTATAATCATCCATGTAGTATAATTTTATAGGATTAAAATATGGAAACATTGGATAAGGCCTTGCTTGATCTTTATACAATACTGCTGATAGGAATTATACATGTTCTTCATATTCCTTTTAAATTGTTGAGATGTTTCATAATTCATTAGTAATTGTTATTCCTATTAATAATGATTACATGCTTCACATAATTGTAACTTTACAGCTGCTTAGTTTATCTTATCTGTGATAATAATAGAGTTGGTGGAGAGTTATATCTCCCGCTGAGATTTGGAATCTCACCAAGTGGGTTTCCCACATCCTTTTTAGGTGGACTTGCACAAGGAGGTAGAGATTGTGTAGCTGAATTTGAGCCGCAAAAAGGAGAGCAGTAACTGACAAGATTGGAAGTGTTTTTGTATGTCTTTGATGAAAGAGTCCTAGAGTCATCCACTGTACACTCGGGTCCTTGGGGATGTTTTGTAGACATTTTTTTATGTGGTTTCGATACATGTTTGGCTTGTGTGCTCTACTGCATATAACTGTAATGGATGTTTGTATATATGTTCTGGAATAGGTTCCATGGTAGCAGGTGGATGGCACACAGAGTAAATGCTTTGAGGCATGAAAGCACTCATTTGTAAAGGTTCTTGCTGTTTGGTAGTTTTATGGAAGCGGTTTTAATTTTTAGTGTTTTCCAGAAATATACGTTAATCTTCTTCTGTGGTTTTGTTTTGAGTAATCTCTCTTTTGTGTGGCATGAGGCATCATAGACACATTGCCTTATTGATGACTATCAGAAAGAATCTAGACAAAGCGTTAATAGGAAGAAATCTGCAATCATTTTAGGAAGGATGATGGAGGAGAGGAGAAGACTGGTTACATAGGTTTGAGTCTATGAGTGCAGCTCTGACCGCAATACATACCTTTGGTTTCCACTTATACCAGGGAGGGTGCATATTAAGCATTACAATAGTTTTTTGGACAAGATCGCTAGGAGATTTACACCTTAGTATGGAAAGCTCCTATCCTTCTCTAGAAGAGTGGCCTTGATTATATCAGTGATCTCTACAATACACATTCATAATTTGTTTGCTTTTGTGGTTCTATTGTCTATACTTAGAAATAATAATAGGAAGATGGCCAAGATCCTTTGGTTATCTAGACAGGAGAATAAAAGGAGGCATTGAGTGAGTTAGGATAAGTTAGTTAGATTGCTAGAAGATGGAGGCCTAGGTATCTGCCTTAGATCTAGACTTAATACCCTTCTTATGAAAGCATCTTGGAATCTGCTATCAGGTGACTCCATATGAGACATATTTTATAGAATAAAATGTGAGTGAGACTCATTGGATGACAAGTTGGAGCATCTATGGTTCCTTAAGTCCAATAGAAGGGATTTGATCTACTAGAAGCAGGTTTGGGCGGTCTTTCCTCTAGTTATGGGTAATGGTATATGGGGGATTCAGAACGGTGAGGTTCCTTTTTGGGGTGCGAAGTGCTATGATGACTGCATGACACCCTCAATCAAAGTTGGTCCCATCACCACAATTAGTAGTGTTATACATCGAGATGGTAGGTGGAGGCTCAGGTTCCTAGAGGGCCTATTTAGGAGTGATGGGGTTGAGCTACTAGTAGAGGGACGTGAGGGATTCTTTGAGGATAGGGATCATTTGATCTGGTGTCCAATAGAGTAGGGTACCTTCATCATTCGATCGTCTCAAAATGTCTTGCTATCCAGTCAGGATGTTCCATTGAGTGTCCTTCTCCCATGCTTGTATGTCCATCATTAGATCTGCATAGAGCATTGATGACTAAAATATCCACCTTCTCTTGGAAACTTCTTTGGGTGTTATCCCCACCTACTTGGGGATTGGGTAGCAAGATACAAATGGTGTCTAGATGTGAATGTTATGAGAATAAAGATGAGGAATTCACATAGCATCTTTTCCAGAAAGGGGAAGTTGTGAGGCTATTTGGGCTAGGACTAAGGATGTACGGGAAGATGTGGGATTCTCAGATGGAAGCTCCTTGGCGGTAGGCCTTAACCATTCTTGGATGAGGGAAGGTGAGCATAGTTGGCCAATGGTTGTATGAGGTATCTTGCCTCTGATAATTCTTTGGGTAATCTAGAAAGAGCGTTTCTCTAGAAGGCATGATGGTAGGAAGGTGGAGCATAGCAAGTACTGGGTGAAGGTCAATAACATCTTTAGTGTTGCTATGAAGGATGTCTACCTCCTATCCTTTGGTGGACCCAAGGATTTGAAGCGTAGATGGATAAGTGGGGCTATTTTTCTTATCATCATCTTGTAGTGTCATTCTTACTCAGTGATCTAAAACCTCCAGTAGGTATATCCAAGCTTAACGTAGGCAATGTTAGTTGGAAGATCCACTGTCAGGAGGCTAGTAGGTTGTCTTTCAGGGGTATACTGAGGTCTCATGAGGGGCTACTTATGGAGGGCTTCGTGGGTCTGATTCAAGGGGTGGATAGGACGATTGACATTCTCTTTGTTCTAGAGTTACGCATCGAGATCATTGTACACTCAGGTTGAAGGTGAATCTCCTTGTGGAGATGGATGATAGTAGAGTTTGTATGATCATTGTTGGAATGCTCCCCATCTTGACAACAAAGGAAAACGTTTTCTACTATAACTAACATCTTGTGTGAATACCACATGTAGTATAGTAAACAAAGAGGCCAATAGGATGTCACACTGGCTCACAGAATGGGGTCGGCCTCACTTCTACATATTCTTTACTTGACCTGACTGGGAAGGCCCCACCGGTCGGGGGGGTCTATTTGCTTGAGGTTTGGGGATGGCCTCTCTTAGGTGTGGTCATATCATTGGTTAGAGCATCCCCTTGATTCTAGACACATATAGAGGGGAGAGGGGTGTTGTTCGGCATCCAGTTTTGTGATGACGGACTTAACATTAGCAGGTGGGTTTGTTGATATTTCGTAGAAACCAGCAAGATGTGTACTTTTTTTAGATTTGCCTACTGTAGATGTGTAAAGACCACAAAGTCTCTACCAAAAACTCATGGCAAAAAAAAACAACAATGTGTAGGCAGCGGAAGATAAAACTTTGACTAAACAATTGTATAAAGGGCACATCATAAAATCTTCCCAAATAGGGTGTACAACTTTATACACAACAACAATAGGATCTTGGTAGGGGAAGACTCAAACCAATTCAATATTGTCTCCAAAGAAAAACAACTTAACATATCGGCAACTATAGCTAAGTCCAAGCTAGAGGGTTGAATTCCTTGACCTTAGCCTTAGGATGGTTCACCAAGCTTCAACTACGCACTCTGATCCTAAACTGGATGGTTGGGATCATCCATCAAGAGAGAGATAAAAGTATGTGTCAATCAAAAGGAAAAGGATAATTAATAAAGAACAATATTGCATAATATAATGATCCACTATACTACAAGATTTCAAGAGTATGAGGCAAGTATAATAAATGAGATAGGGAGATCTGCCAAAGTAAATCAATCCACAATAATCAACATAAAATGAATAATATTATGACACAAAATCATACCAATGCAGGGTGTGGCACCTACCAGACCAATGCCTAGAGGAGAGGGGGAATTTTAACATCCCCTAACCTCCAAATATATATAATATGGGGAGAATTTTAACGTTCCCCTGGGGAGAATTTTAACGTTCCCCTGGGCTCATGCCCACTATGGGTGGTTTGTACTCATGTACACTACATTGTCATTTGGCCAATAATAATAAATCATGTTAAATAGTTCACTTGGTAATAGTGAAAACATAAGTAAAGTTGCATCATAGAAAATGGGAATATAACCCAACAAGTAACCCAAATAAGTAAGCCAACATTGGAAACTCAAGATCCAAGCATGTCAAGTAAATAAGCCAACATAGGCAATAGAGGAATCAAATAAGTAATGAGCAAATAAGGCATTAGAGAGATATCAAGGCTAGCAATTGCCTCATTAGGAACTTGGGGTATGGATAAAAGCCCAACTGAAGAATAGGGTTATTTACACAATCTTTCAATAGTATATTCATAAATAGGCTTCACATACATAAATATGGTTCACATACCTCATTGAAGATTCACATCCATCATTATCATTGATTAGATTGTATCAACATCCATTAACCCTAGTTACAAACATTTCACATAAATTAGCATTTATTAAGCATAAAGTATAAAGGAAAATACCCATTTTAGACCTTATTCGAAAACCACTAATTTAGGACTCAAAACGAGGACTAAAAGCTCACTTAGGTTTCACTGATTAAGAAAACATATTTTATTTTTCAATTTGGAGTTAAAATGAATTAATTATCATTTTTTAGAACATTTAACATACTCAAAATGACATTCAAAGCAAACTTCAAAAAAGGATTGGGAATCAGGTCTCAAAAACCACAAAATCAGATTCTACATGAAAAATCCTTTTCAACGACTATTTATTTGCATTTTTCAGAGCAAGGACCAATTTACTATGAATTAAGTAAGCTGGACCAATCAGATTACAAGAAAATGCCACATAGGCCTCATAGCCAACAAGGGAGCAGATGAACAAAATGTCACTCGCGTTAAAGAAGAAGGGGATGGGCACACGGGGGGGGGGAAACCATAAAAATCCAGCAGTCTACTTCTACCTCTCACGCGAGCCATGGTCGCGGAGGAGAAGCTTGCCCGATTGGGCATTTCCTCGTTTCTTAACCAAAATGGACGTACAGGTACTCAAAATGAAGCTCAAGACGAGAGGAACTCACCTGTATGCTTTATTGGGGTGATGCTATCACTGAGCATCTAGGAAAAGGGCCGTAATTTAGGGATAAGCTAGACGTGTCGATGGATAAACATGGACGTTTTAGACAAATTCGCACAAGGAAAAGATTGCGTGATGGCCGACGGAGGTGAGGGTGGCGTTACTTATAGGTAAGGGAGGTCAAGGATCCGAAATGACAAGTGGCTGGAGAGGGTGCAGCCGGAGCCTATGGGAATTTGGGCTATGGTGCACCGGAGACTATGAGCAAGGGCGAGAATGGTGCGGCTCGAGGAGACGAAGCTAAAGAAAAAAAAATCGTGCTAAATGGTTGAGAGGGTAGAGAGATCGGTGCGAAGGAAACTAGGCACTTCCTTCGGTAGGCAGCCCAAGGTAGAAGACAATTGCAGATTCGTTGGATTGAAATCCAACGGTGGCTGGGGGGCACGACACAAAAATCAAAGAATCATATGCAATGAATACAATGTCGATTCATCTACTACAGTTAAACTATATGGGAACTTGTAAAATCCATTTAGAGGGTCAAATAAAGTCCAAATGGCCTCAAATTTTAACCATGGGTTTATGAGAAAACCTAGAACGATGTTATGCATTTAGTTTCTTGAAAATCACATGGTTAGGCCTCTAATTAATATATAGACTATTAAAGCATATAATAAAGCATAAAAAGAGCAATTAATATCAAGAATATCTTTTAATGACATAATAAGGTATATCTCGAGATATTAGTCACATATAAACATTATGAGTCATATCTCAACATATAATACTCTTATTAGTGCATTATTTCCCTATTTGGAGGAGAGAGAAAGTAACTGGATTAAATACACTCAAATACATTAAATTACTCATATCTTATCTAATAGGGATATAAAAAGCTCCAAATTAACATAATATACTTATATTATCTCATTAATGATCAAATTACATGATTAGACCTTAGTTATCTCATTATATGGGTTATTTGTGCAAAACCCCCTACATTTTTTTTAAAATAGCTCAATATCATTAAAAGTAAGCCATACGACATCTACAAGATAGACATCTCTCAACAAGTAACCAAGCAACAACTCCTTTTACAGAAATACATAGCACAAGGCTCAGATTGGGATGTGATAGGTATGCTTCTGCACCGTCCACCTCTTGTAGTGGCTATCTAAAATAACTATCTGGGATGGAATTCGTCAATCTACCAGAACCTATGAGTACATCTTGAGAGGAGTATGCAAAGCCACTGACAGAGATTACCATCATGAAGACAATGAAAGATTACCAGACAAAGAGCTTGACCCCAAAGCAACGACACAAAACTAACAACACAGACACAACACCCCACCAAACAGGACGAGAAACACAACTACTAGTGACGCACTAAGGTTTCCAACCAGCAGACCCGGGAAGGAGGCCAAACCCCAGTGATGCAGATACAGAGGAAGGATGGCTCATGCAGATAGAAGGGTGGGGAGTAGAGTGGTGTCGGGAACTCCACCACCACTCCCAACCACCACTGCGAACAGGGGGTGGAAGACCCGCACGAAGCCCAAACCCAGCTTACTCCTCTTCTTCCTGGAGCATCAAGGGGTGCCCGATCCCACCGTCCACCCAAGAAGGAACCCGAGGAGACGCTTAACAAAACATGCTCTAGTCAGACTAGAAGCAAAAAACCACTCTTACGCAAGCAGAGGTAGAAAGAACAACTACCAACACTGAAGAGGAAGACGATACTAAGGTTGAGAACCAGCAACTAACCCAACAAAATAACCTAAAACTAAACAAACGAAATAGATTGGGAAGGGGAAGCGCAAAGCCGCTGGATCCGACAGAAGGGAGAGCGGTGAGGGCACCACTCACAGGAGGACTGAGGTGTGCCTCTGAGTTCCGTCGAAGCCGGCTCTCCGACACCACCGTGACTTCAGCTCCAGTGAGCATTGCGCCGCTCAATGGAGTCCGTCGAGCCTCCACCGCCCGCCACTCGTCGTCAGATCCTGTGTGCCTGAGTGAGAAAGGCCCGAGGGAGTGGGGAGGCGTCCTCCGACAGCCGGAACCCCCTCCCCCAAGCCCGTTGCCGCCCAACTGGAACCCTAGCCGAGGCGCCCTGAATCGCCAGAGCTCGCAAGCGCTGCGTCGTTAGGTCGTTCAATCTCCGTAGATGATAGTAATTCTTCCGCAAAACCCCCTACATAAACATAAATGTAGGTAGTTTGTGAATTATACCTCAAGAAAGGCTGAAATTCAACATTGAGGCCCAAGAAGGCTCAAAAGGATGGGAAATTAGTGAAGGATGTCCAAAAGGAATAGAAAGCAAATAAAAGTACAAAAGTGGGTAAATTGCAGGGAGGACCCTGAGATTCAGTCTGTTACAAGATGAGATGAATGGTTGATTAAAAAAATCTATATTTCCATCCACAATGCCAGAAGGGGGCGAAATAACATAATAGCAAAAGCCTTTCCAGACCTTTACAACGTCTTGGTTGAACATCATTTGTCCCAAACTCATCCCTACCATTTGATTGCCTCCAAAATTTCAAGTCAATAGGCTCCAAATAATCTTCATATGGGTCATCCAAGGGTCCTCTGGAATCAATCACTCAGGAGTGGTTTGATTATAATACCAATGAAGCAAAATAGCGGAGAGGAGCAATCATCAGATGGTGTGAATGGACTGATGAAGAGGAAGAGTATCCATAACTAAGATGCATGCACGGGGGATACTTTTATTCTTTTCTTTCCTCAGTTACAACATACTATGTCCATGTTTCAATTTCGGAGATATATATATATATATATATATATATATATATATATATATATATATATATATATATATATATATATATATATATATATATATATATATATATATATATATATATATATATGGGCCGATCTTTATTGTCTGCGCGGGTAGCTACCCGCTCACCCTTCCGATCACTTTTTTTCAAAAATAAATTTGCAATTGTAGAGGACTATTTTGTCTATCTCTCCAAAAACATTTAGCCAAAAATAATATCATTTGCCCCTCCAAAATAAAAAAACCCACCATTATATATATCTGTTGTATATTTTGTACAGAGTTACTCTTTTATTCATGTAGTTAGTTTCTGTTCACCATAGTTACTTTTTTGATAGCAGAGTTACTTTTTTGGCCAGGAGAGTTACTTTTTTGGCTGCTGGGTAGCGAAAATCCAGGCTACCCGCGCGGGAAATGAATGAACGCCCTATATATATGCATATATATGCACATATATATACATATGTATATATATATGTATATATATATGGGATTAAGAGAGAAAGATTTCTCCCCCCCCCCTCTCCCTTAACCCGTGGCGGAGGCCGGACGCCCGGGAGGGTGATAAATCAAGAGATGCTTCTCCGTGTGGTTTTGAAACTGGGTCCCTTCATTGGGGACTAGTGGAATTCTCCAACTGGGCTATTCCCTTTCCGACTATATATATATATATATATATATATATATTTGTGTATATATATGTGTGTGTATATATGAATGTATATATATATACATATATATATATATAGAGAGAGAGAGAGAGTCAGGCTAGAATACACTCGAGTGTATTTGGAGCAGAATACACTCAAGTAGTTTTTCATGACATAATATTTTTTTTCAAAAATCTAATTTGTTGATCTTCTTAAACATCTTGTGAACAACTCATATACAAAATTTGAGCACATTCAGACATTTCTAGGTCATGTTATAAAGACTGCAAAAATTATGCATTTCAAATTAGTTTCATGCGTCGATTTTGTTGCCCTCAGATGTGACTTACGCTCATCCAAATGGGCTCAAAATTTGTATGTGCCTAGTTATAGTATGACGGTGAAGATCAATGGTTTACATTTTGCAAAACAAATCTCGATATGCAAATGCACTTGAGTGTATTCATGCGATCTATACACTCGAGTGTATTCTAGCCTGACTCTCTCTCTCTCTCTCTCTCTCTCTCTCTCTCTCTCTATATATATATATATATATATATATATATATATATATATATATATATATATATATATATATATATATATATGTATATATATGTATATATAGGGCTCATCTTTAATACCCATGTGGGTAGCTACCCGCGCACACTTCCTTATTTTTTTTTCACAATTGTAGAGGAGAATTTTATCTAGCTCTCCAAAAAATTTGATCCAAAAATAATATCATTCCCCCCCCCAAATCAAAAAACCCATCCGTTTATTTACTGACTATATATTTTCTGTGTAGTTACTCTTTTGCTCTCTGAGTTACTCCAGCGTACCATATAGTTACTCTTTTGATTCATAAGAGTTACTCCAGTATACCATATAGTTACTCTTTTGACCCCGAGTTACTCCAGCGGGTAGCGAAAATCTGGCTACCCGCGCGGGTAACGAATGAACAGCCATATATATATATATATATATATATATATATATATATATATATATATATATATATATATATATATATATATATATATATATATATATATATATATATATATATATATATATATATATATATATATATATATATATATATATATATATATATATATATATATATATATATATATATATATGTACATATATATATATATGTATGTATGTATGTATGTATGGCTATTCATTCGTTACCCGCGCGGGTAGCCAGATTTTCACTACCTGTTGGAGTAACTCGGGGTTAAAAGAGTAACTATATGGTAAACTGGAGTAACTCTTCTGAATCAAAAGAGTAACTGTATTGATATATAGAATAACTCTGAGAGCAAAAGAGTAACTGTGTAGAAAATATACAGTCAGTAAATATACGAACGGGTTTTTTTTTTGGGGGGGCAAATGATATTATTTTTGGATCAATTATTTTGGGGAGCTAGATAAAATGCTCCTCTACAATTGCAAAAAAAAAGAAAAAAAATACCAGGAAGTGAGTGTGAGTATTAAAGATGAGCCCTATATGTATATATATATATATATATATATATATAGAGAGAGAGAGAGAGAGAGTCATGCTAGAATACACTTGAGTATACAGATCACACGAATACACTCAGGTGTGTTCACATATCAAGACTATTTTTTGCAAAATGTAAACATTGATTTTCACCGTCATACTATAACTAGGCATCATACAAATTTTGAGCTCATTTGGATGAGTGTAAGTCACTCATCCAAGGGAAACAAAATCGACGCGTGAAACTAATTTGAAATGCATAATTTTTGCAGTCTTTATAACATGACCTATAAATGTCCAAATGTGCTCAAATTTTGCGTATGAGCTATTCACAAGATGTTTAAGAAGATCAACATATTAGATTTTTGAAAAAAATATTGCCTCATGAAAAACTACTTGAGTGTATTCTAGCCCGACTATATATATATATATATATATATATATAGGGTAGCGATCCAGTGAGAAACATCCTACGGTGAGAGCATGAGAGGCATTTAAATAACTACAAATTAGTAACTATTGTTTAAAATCCAACCGTATAGATGGAAAAAGCATCATTTCATTTACCTTGTCGCAAAACATCATTGCAATCAGACACTGCTTACATGTCCATATGTACAATATACACTTTTTACATCCAACAGTCAGCCTGAAATTCAATATAGAGCATCGAAAAATATATGGTTGTTGTGAATGATCTACAAATTGGATGGTGATAAAATTTTATAGGAAGGTAGATATTAAGGTATACTTGTAATCTGTACGGTTGGATTATGAAAAATAGATCTATGTGGAGAGTTATTTAAATGCCTCTCATGCTCTCACCAGATATGTTTCTCACTGGATCGTTGCCCTATATATATATATATCTGTGTGTGTGTGTATGTTTATATATATATATATATATATATATATATATATATATATATATATATGGCTATTTATTCATTACATGCGCGGGTAATTTAGTTTCGTTACCCGGTGCACACGGTGTTGAATCTCCGTCTACAGGCGGCGCTCCTTCTCGTCGCCAGTCCGATGCAAAAGACGTTGCTTCCATACAGGCTATTACGCAGTCAAGCCATATCACCTTGCATCGCCCCCCAACTTCCTAGTGACTGCTTCCTAAGATACATTGACGGTGTGAATATTGCATCTTGCCCATCCTTCCCTAGGGCAATGCCCTGATCTGAAAGTGGTGCCCGACCTAGAAGGGAACCATTCTCCACTGTCCTTTTTCTCTCTCGCCTGTTCGTGACGACCTCCCCTACTCAGCCTTGCTCCAGCTACCTCCAGCGGCCTGCAGTGATGCCCTGGGCACCTCAAAGGAGTGATGACGCTGCAGGATAGTTCAAGTGAATGCCTATAAAACTTGTCAAGCAGTAGTTTTGATCAATTCTTCTCTCTATTAAGGTACTATGTCATTACCCCTTTTTCTGCAGTTGTCAGCTCTCTGGACCTCGCCTAGTCTTGTTTTCTTACTTCATGCCTTCGATGACATGTACCAGATGTGCTCAATGTAGTAGCTTTTTCAAATCCTTGCTCTTTTTTCTGCTGTTGTGAAGCTCACTTAGAAATCTACGTATAACCTTATTTGTACAAGTTACCTTTCTGTATTTTCTTCTTCAATTCAAGTGTTTATGTCCAACTTGGAAATCTATTTTATTCTTATTTGTAATTTGGAATATAAATCTTCTTTCAGTTACTCATTTGTTATGCTAGGTACTCTTCGACCTGATAGAGTTACTCTCTACTGTTTCAGGGTTACTCCTCTATCCTACTGAGTTACTCCCAGACATTGTAATGGATTCCAGCCTTGATACATATGCTGCTAATTCAAATGTCAGCCTTGATAATGATAATGCTAATTCTTATCCTCCTGTTGGTGCTTCCACTCTGCCGCCAGCTACAGTTCCTAAAATTGGTCTCCACTTTGGAAGTTTAGATGAAGCTATCTCATTCTATTCTAGCTATGCTGGCATGATTGGTTTTAATATCAGGAAAGATGACAACAGGTATAAACGGGGAACTAAGATTCTCGTTGCCAAAGATCTGGTTTGTGACAAGCAGGTTACAATGGGTTGTTCTAAGAGGTCAAGAGGGCTTCAGAGCCCCGTTTGTTATAAAGTGGGTAAGTTGCAGGAAAATCTATCTAAGAAGCACAAGCGATCTGTGAAGAGGTGTGGTTGGGGAGCCATGATCCGATTCACACTAGACAAGTCCTCATCCATGTGGGATGTGATTGCCTTTGTTGAGGAACACAACCACGATCTTGTTGATGATGCACATCTCCGTTACCTGAAGTGTAACTCATATCTTGATGAAACTCAAAAAGATATCCTTTCTTCCATGAGCCAAGATAACATACTTGTATCGAAACAAATTGCATTGATGACATCCGAGTCTGGCGGCTATGAAAATATGACATTTACTAGCAGACAAGCTCATGGACACATTAAAAGCAAGAGGAAAGAGTCAGCCAAGTATGACGTCGACACGGTCTTGGATCGGTTTTCCAAGTTTAAGGTACTCGATCAGAAATTCTTCTATACATACCAAAATGATCCTGATTGTTGCTTGACTCATCTATTTTGGGCTGATCCTATTTCTGTTGAAGACTGCGGGTTGTTTGGCGATGCGATTGTTTTTGACACCACCTACCGCACCAACAAGTATTTGATGGTTTTTGGAATGTTTGGTGGTGTTGATCACCATCGTAAGACGGTCGTGTTTGCTTCGGCTCTTATGTTTGATGAAAAGTATGAGTCATTTGTTTGGGTTTTCAAGAAGTATCTACTTTGTTTTGGTAAAGAGTCAGTGTCCATCATAACCGATCAAGACCTGGCTATGAATGTTGCTATCCTTACTATTTTTCCGAATTGCAAGCATCGCTTCTGTAGCTGGCACATCCTACAAAAGCTTCCCTCTAAGCCTGGTGGTCTTCCTAACAAGGACCAGATCATAAGCTCCTTGAATGATTACGTGTGGAATGTATATGATGTCGGTATATTTGAAGAGAGGTGGGATTCTGTTGTTGAGGAGTATGGTCTGTCGTCCATTACTTGGTTGTCTGACGTGTATGCAATGCGTTCATAGTGGGTTCCATGCTATATGCAATCTTCCTTCTTTGCGGGCATGAGGACAACACAAAGGAGCGAGAGCTTGAATGCATTCATTAGAAGCCATGTGAATAGTAAGAAGACTCTCTTTGAACTCGTATGTTCATTGGAGACTGCATACTCTCATGTACGGGAGATTGAAAATTTCAAAGACTTTGAAGACGGGTATAGTAATCTCCCTTTATCATCACTGTGGCCTCTGGAGGAGCAAATGAGAGGTATATACATAAAATCAATCTTTAAGATCTTTCAGAGTGAGGTTCATCAAAGCATGATCTACAATGTAAAGGAAGCTTCAGAAAAAGGTGTGTTTGAAGTGTATCGTGTCGGTGGCCTTAGATCTGCCCGCATCTTGAAGAAAAAGTCATCGAGTGAGATTGTTTATTGTAACTGTTACATGTTGGAATTCAAAGGTATCCCTTGCAGGCACATCCTGTCTTATTTGAAGAGTTGTGACTTTTACACTCTTCCCAAGCCATACATAATTAAGAGGTGGACCAAAGGCTACAGAGAACATCCTTTGATTTTTGGCAAAGCGTCAGTTAGTCATCTATCCACTGGGAGGACTCTTAAGCTTGTTTCTGCCTGCAATTCGATTGTGAACATAGCGTGTAGGAACAACATTGTAGATCTGTGCCATGAAAAACTGCTAGCCTTGCGAAAGGAGCTGTTAGAATTGGATCTTGCTGATATTGGTGCAGATGCAGGTGTTGGTGTAACTGCTTCAAATACAACTTCTTCTTCCGCTGTCAAGGTTCATATCCCCAATGATTGCAAAACTAAGGGGATACCCAAATTCACAGATGCATGGTTTAAATCTGGAGTTGAGATTGCCCAGTCTAAAAGAGAGAGGTAGTGCAAGAATTGCTTAGCATTTGGTGTTAACCATGATAGTAGGAACTGTCCTAAGAAGCAGTGCATTCTACAGTGATGCTCTTTTTGGACTATTTGTTGTAGTTGTTTACTGCTCAACGACTATATCTGGTGCTTCTTGTGTTGTTTGTTTGTGTTTGATGTTTATATTTGTTATCTTATCCTACTACTAATCTATTCTATTATTCTCTTCCATATCCTGGTGCTGCTCGCTAAGCTTTATTTTCTATTGCTGTTGTTGATTTGTGGGGAGCATCCTGGTGCTGCTTATTGTGCTTTTGTTTGTTCTTTTATCATGTGATTGGGAGTTGTTGCTGCTACTGCAATTCATGGATATGTGCTACTGTTATTTCTCTTGTGATGTGTTGCTACTGCTAGTGTTGTTGATGGTTATATGCTACTGCTACTTCTAGTGTGATGATTTGCTGCTACTACTGTTGTTAAGATTGTTCTTGTTTTGCTGATTGGGAGTTGTTGCTACTATTTCTACTGCTCGTGTTCTGGTGTTGTTTCTACTGCTATTGATATATATGTGGTTCTATCAATTTTAGTGGAGTTTGTAGTTGATCAGTGCGTCAGTGAGGCATGTTCAAATCTATAATGGGGTTGTTCTTTTTGTGTAGTTTTGTGAAAGTGATTTTGTGACCTTCTATGTACTTCACTTGGGTTTGTAATATATCTTTGTGTTACCTTGTGCTCCAGCATCTGTATGTATACTGTGAATATGTTACAAAGAATATGTTTTGATCAGTTGTTATTCTTTTCAAAGAATATGTGTTTGTCTTTGTGTACAATGGATACTCTTAGTGTTGTCACATTTACTCTTAAAAAATATAAGAGTAACTGAGTTTGAATCATAGTGTTTATTTTCTAGGATATCACAGTTACTCTTATTGCTTTTAGAGTTACTTGTAGTGCTCGTTCAGTTACTCACAGGGTTGTCACAGTTACTCGTAGTGCTTTTTCAGTTACTTGTATAGTTTTCACAGTTACCCTAACTGCTATTTGAGTTACTTGTAGTGCTCGTTCAGTTACTGACATTGTTGTCATAGTTACTCGTAGTGTTTCACAGTTACTCACAGGTTTTTCAGTTACTCGTAGGGTTTTTTCAGTTACTCGCAGGGTTTTTTCAGTTACTCGCGTGGTTTTTTTTAGTTACTTGTAGGGTTTTTTCAGTTACTCGTAGGTTTTTTCAGTTACTCGCATGTTTTTTCAGTTACTCGTAGAGTTTTTTTAGTTACTCATAGGATTTTTTTAGTTACTGGCGTGGTTTTTTCAGTTACTCACAGTGTTTGTTCAGTAACCATCGAAAATACAACATGAACATCTTGTAAAGTAACTGTACCAGCATGAGAGAAAGTATTCGATTCCAGAAAAAGGTAACTGTATCAGCACTAAGAGTAATAGTAGGAGCACTAAGAGTAACTGTGACAACACTAAGAGTAACTGTGACAATATAAAAAGTAACTCTAGCATTCAAAAGTAACTTTTTTACATTGCAAAGTAACTCTTGTGGAAATACTCCCCAGTCCCTCCACCACCAACCCATCCCTCCCCACGAGGCCTTCTATCCTCTTTTGGTGAATCATGCTCCATTTAATGCATTAGAAGAAAAGATATGTACAATGCACTGATTCTATTAAAGAAGGAACCAGAAAAGTGAAGAAAAGAGAAGGTTTTACAACGTAAAAGCATAGAGCACTACTATATCATCTAAACTATAAAAGCACAGAGCACAGATCACTACTGTATCATCAGAACATCAGAATGTCTGCAAACTGTACTTCCCATCTTTGCAACACCAAAAGCATATAACACTATTGTCATCTTCTTTTAAGTTCCATTGCTCTCATCTCACCCCTTCACTCACTTATGAACAGCCTACCTTCTTCACAGCCTACCTTCTTCACAACCTACCTTCTTCACATCCTACCTTCTTCTACCATTACTAGTTTTCTCACAACCCTCAACATAGCCTACCATGGAGCCGTTCATCCAGCCCATGAACTATGTCCTTGACGACAAAACAATGGAATCCATTCAAATTCCTATAGAATGGAAATATCTCCATTTTCACATTAAACCAGGCAACACCACCTTCCATATCAAAAACTAGACATTTCAGATCACCCTTATTCAGAATAAAAATGGATCACTTTCAACTGGTAGGGGCTGGAAAAGGATGATCGCACAACTCAAGATTCACAAAGATTGGATCATCATCCTCAAGCCAACTGATCACCATACTATCACAGCATGGATCACAGATCATTTCTTAGAAACACCAACCGATCTTCTTCCGCTATTCAGAATGCCTAGTGAAGCAGTATTCTCTAGAACGGATGACTCTACAGATCAGTTGTTTTTTAGGGACAAATACCAAGCACCGCCAGGATCAACTGTAAATCCTTTATAGGTTGACTCATCTACAACAGCTGACACCTCAACTTCTGCAGAAGACACTGCTTCTTCTTCAGTCCAGCCTTCCTATCATAAATAGGTATGCACCACCACCCTTTTCTCCTAGCCTTTTGGTCGATAATCTTCCCCATCACTACCTATACCACCCCCAACCATCCTGGGCTCAAAACCTATTTATGACTCATGGGTAAATCCTTTACAGGTTAACTCATCTACAACATCTATGAACTGCTCAGATACGAACTTGTGTGGCTAGAAGTTTTGAGGATTCTGAATATGCTGTTTTGGTTTGTTGTCTCTGCTTTGCAATGGAGTGAATTGTGTGTATGATATCTCTCGCCAGGGATGGATCTGACCCCCTGAGATCTTTGATTTTTATGTTCAGTTGATGGACCTTCTTTATAGCTGATTTGGTTGTAGTTTTCTATATTGTTTGTTCCAAAGATCATGTATAATATATAACATTTTATGCTTTGAATGTTGTATTCTTGAATGTACATCTGTAGTGTTTTTGTCTGAATATATATAATTTTAGTTATCCTACAAAAAAATACATATAAGTTACTTAATCATTACTATCAGTTAAGTAACTTGCAGTGTTTGTTCAGTTACTCAACCATTACGTAAAGTGTTCAGTTACTCGCAGGCTTGTTTCAGTTACTCACAGACTTTTTTCAGTTGCTCGCATTGTTTGTTCAGTTACTCACAGGGTTGTGACAGTTACTCACAGTGTTTTCACAGCTACTCTAACTGCTATTATAGTTATTCACAGGATTTTTTCAGTTACTCGCAATATTGTCACAGTTACTCGCAGTATTGTCACAGTTACTCGTAATGTTTGTTCAGTTACTCGTAATCCTTTTTCAGTTACTCGGAGTGTTTTTCAGTTACTTGCAGAGGGTTCAGTAACTCACATGGTTGTCCAGTTACTCGCAGAGGGTTCAGTTACTCGCATGGTTGTCGCCAATCCATGGTTGTTGTTTAGTTACTCGCATGGTTGTTCAGTTACTCACAGAGGGTTCAGTTACTCGCAGTGTTTGTTCAGTTACTCAGATGGTTGTCACCAATCCATGGTTGTTCAGTTACTCACAGTGTTTTTTCAATTACTCACAGTGTTTTTTCAGTTACTCGCAGGGTTGTGATAGTTACTCACAATGTTTGTTCAGTTACTCGCAGGTTTGTGACAGTTACCCGCGGTGTTTGTTCAGTTACTCAACCATTACGTGCAGTGTTCAGTTACTCATAGACTTGTCACAATTACTCGCATGCTTTTTTCAGTTACTCGCATAGTTTTTTCAGTTACTCGCATGTTTGTGACAGTTACTCACAATGTTTTCGCAGTTACTCTAACTGCTATTTGAGTTACTCGCATGGTTTGTTCAGTTACTCATAGTGTTTGTTCGGTTACTCGTAGTGTTTTCACAGTTACTCTAACTGCTATTTGAGTTACTCGCAGTGTTTGTTCAGTTACTCGTTGGGTTGTGACAGTTACTCGCAGGCTTGTTTCAGATACTCACATGCTTTTTTCAGTTACTCTTATTGTTTTTAAAGTTACTCGCATGTTTGTGACAGTTACTCGCAGGAGTTTTTCAGTTACTCAAGCATTATTGTCGGTTACTCAAGCATTAGTCTCAGGTACTCGAGAGCTAATTTTAGTTACTCAAGCATTACTCTCGGTTATTCAAGCATTCTGTTACTTTCAGTTCAGTTACTCACATGGTTTTTTTCAGTTACTCATAGTAGTTTCAGAGTTACTCTTACAACATTCAAGGCATAAAGGTATTTAAAGCATTCAAGAACATAAGCATTCACACCATAAATGTATTCGAAGCATTCAAGATCAGCTGCACATTCAGTCTTTTTGCAGCACACTAATAAATAATCCATTTTAATCAGCTTTACATTTAGCCAAAATATAAGGGCAAAATCAATATTGTTTAAGATGAGCCGTACATCAAGATCAGTTGTACATCAAGATCGGTTGTAAATTCAGGATTTTCACAGTTGTACATTTAAGAGAAGCTATACATTCAGGCTTTCACAGAGCTTATACAACAGAATAACAGAAGGCTATTGTTCTTATTTTACAATCAAATCAGTAATCCAATTTTTCAACTGGATTTTAGCCATTTATCAAGGCTTGTAACTATTTCTTCATCTGGGATTTGTTCTTCATCCATTTTTGTTGTTGTTTCTTCATTCTTCTCTATTTCTTATTGTTTCTCAGCTTCATCTTCTCCTCCCTTGTTCTCATCAGATCTACCTTCTTTGAAGTCTTCGCTTTCATCTTTTTCATCCTCTTTTAGAGGCTGCAGCTACCCCCTTGCCATCATTCACTAAATAACATCAGCCCTTATTGCCGATATGTCTTTGCAGGTGAAGTCCATAGTTTTTCCTTTGACTAGGCAGTCTAGGTACTTCATGACGAAGATCTCACAGTCAAGTGAGTCTTCTTCTTACTGTGGGCAGATCGGGTACTCCCGTTCCCACTGCGACAACTGGCTCCCCTTTTCTGGTGCACCCCTAAAGAATTCTTGTACTAGACCCACCTGCATTAAAAAAACAAAACATTTATTCATCATCAATTAAAGAACATTAATCCTTTCAATCCACTACTAATAGAGTAATTTTTATAGATCACTTACCCATCTACTGAATTCTTTTCTTGAGTTGCTACTCCAACTCATTGAATTATAAGACTGGTGTGCTCCATCCCTGAAACTTGCTTCATACAAGTTCCAGTGGTTGTCATTGTTTAGTATTGTGAACATTGAGTCCATTACGTCCCAATCTTTCATTGGAACGTTGAATTGTGGAGATAGCATGTCAATATGCTCCACGGTGATGTCCTCAACATCAAATGATAGCTTTTTTTGTAAATGTAGAGTTTAAAATTCACATCTATAAGTTTCAATTTGTGTTTCTATATTGTAATTTCATGTAAATTTGTATACAAAGTTTATTTGTCTTACCGGAGCATAAGTGCTCATGCAGTGCCATGTCAACCCCTTCTTCCTCTGCTTGCTTGTGCTCTCCTTGAGCATCTGTACAAAGCAGTCGAGAACCAGAAAAAAAAAACAAAAGCTTTCTTAGTTTAGCAATCCAAATTATCTATTTCAAAGAGTTACACTACGTTCTTGTTTCTTACAGGTGATTTTGTCATTTGACCCTTGTACAGGAGGGCGGCGAGGTCCTTCCCTGTGCACCAAGTGTCTTCACTGAATTTCCATTCTCGTTTTGACCTGCCAATTATTTTTATAGATGTTATACATACGAGTTGGATATTGAAACAGTAATGTTTTATCATTTTACACTTGACAATAACCAATTCTCTTACATTTCTTCTATGTTGTCCATGAAGTGATGGACAATTTCTTTGGTTTCTTTTATTTTGAAATGTTCAAAACCTATGAAATTGGACATCTTGTGTTGTCAACAATAACAGAGCAATCCATGTTAGAATCAATCTTCATTTTACACAAGTTACTTAAGCATTACTATTAGTTACTCAATCATTACTCTCAGTTACTCAAGCATTACATTCAGTTACTCAAGCATTACATTCAGTTACTCAATCATTAGGTTCAGTTACTCAAGCATTATGTTCAGTTACTCAAGCCTTACTTGCAGTTACTCAAGAATTAGGTTCAATTACTCAAGCTTTAGGTTCAGTTACTCAAGCATTACTTGCAGTTATGATATACTTGAATGGAGATGAAACTTACCTTTTCCTCCCTTCTTTTCTTCACATTTTTCTCTATGCTTCCTATCTTTAGTTCTTCCATCTTCTTCTTCTTCTTCAATCTTTTTATGGGCTCCTTCTGCCCTTCTTCTTCTTCTTCTTCTACTATCTTCTCCTGTTGTTCGCTTCCTTCTTCTTGTTTCTTTTATTCTGCATCTTCTACAGACTTTGGTTGTTCAGAATTGTCGTCTTTTGTTTCTTTCTTCTCCTCTTCATCAGCATTTTTCCTGTCCTCACTGTGATCTTCTGGTTCCACATATTTTCTTCTGAGGGTCAGCCTTCTTCATTTCGTCGGTGGGTCGGCATCCTTTGTCGGTGTGTCTTTCGGTTCATCTACATTCACCGAGGCAAAACCCTCTACAAATTCTTTGAATCCACTTTCAGGTGACTGTGATTTGTCACCCTCATCTTCCCACTTTCTTTTTAGATTTTTATTTTCTTCTTCTAACTTGGCTATTCTTTCTTCTAGCCTTTTATTCTCCAATTGCAGCTCAGTGAATTTCTCAACACTTATTCTTATGCAGATCTCCTTATGCATTTTGAGCTCCTCCTCCAACATTTGGATTCTTGTCTCCAGGGTGGAGGTGTCAAGAGTGGCTCCCTCTTCGATGATTGGCTTTTCTTGTGCCTTATTGGTTGTTGGCTTACATTTTTCTGGCATGTCCTTCGATGATTTTGTAGTCTGCCAATCATCTCCCTAGTCTAGCACTATCCTTTGACAAACCTGTCCAACATATAAATAAAAATAATGTGTCACAAAATGAAACATGTATGATTATGTTGTATATTAGATTTTGTAATAATGATTAGATAATCTTACATCCTTAGGGTCCACTGCCCCTAATTCCATCAATTTCTTGACTGGCGCAACCCACTTCTTTATCCTTGGCTTGGAGTCAAGGAATGTTGGCTTTGCCATCTTTGTCATCTCATATGCCCAAACTTGCATGTAACATATAGAAAATATAATGCATATGTAACTGCCCCCCATAGTCAATATTGTATCAATGTAGATGAATATTATTTTCTTCACTTACGCATAGGCACATGACACAGCCTGTTGTGTATAGGGTGTTCTTAGCCCCTTTCTCTCCTTTCCTTCTTAGATGTGCATTCTCCTTCAGCATCTTCACTTTCTTGAAGATACTCCCATGCACCAGCTTTGCCCAATTCATCTGCCCAGTGGCAGTGACATCATCTAGGTAGTGGATAATGTAGATTGGTGTGCAATAGCTGGTGTCTGGGATTAGGAATGTTGCCAACAGGTGCAACATCCACGCACAACACATATTTTTATTGTCTGTTGGATTGTTTGTCTTGGCATATTCTTGCCAAAGTTTTGTTAAGTTGTCCTCATGCAGGACATCTTTTTCTCTCAACCTCTTTGAGGTCTCACCTTCATTTCTATTTTTACAAGTCGCCTTGGCAAACTCTTGCCATATGGACTTTACTATATCAGAATCTTTCCTTTGCTTTATTTCTATACCTTTGCTAGGGATACCTAGAATTATCCCCACATCATCTACTGTCATCCTTCTCTCCTCTCCGTTGGCCAGTAGAAATATGTCTTCATCGACATATTTATCTATTAAATCCTCTAACAAGCCTATGTCAACTGCAAGATTTGGCATCTTTACGAGGTTTGCAAAGGTTGTTGAGCTCAGCATCATAAGTTGTTCTTTTGTATACACCATGCTCTTGATGGTGTTGATTTAGCTCTTTAAGGAGCACATGTGGTACAGTCTATTTACTCCCACTGCAAACATATCAAAATTTATCATTAGAGCTCATTGTTTATTTTGTAAAAGCAATTTAATAAACTGCAAGTAATTGAAAATTAAAACAATTACAAATCCATACACTCTTACCTTTCTCGCTAGCCTTTTCTGTCTCTTTCTGTTTCTGATTTGCATTTGTACTCACCTCATCCCCTTTTCTTTCTTCTCCTACATACGAATAGAGTTACTCCAAGAATGTAGTATTTAGCTTAACAATATTGTTTTCTAGTTTAATTGATATGTCTAGTGTGTGAGACACTCTTTGTTACTCAAGCATTACTTTTAGAAATAAATACTCAAACATTACTTTCGGTTACTCAAGATTTCTGTGATAGTTACTCAAATATTCTATAATAGTTACTCAAACTTTATTTTCAGTTACTCAAGCATTAATCTTGGTTACTCAAGTATTCTATAATAGTTACTCAAGCAATACTCTCAGTTACTCAAGCATTAATATCGGTTACTCAAGCATTCTGTAATAGTTACTCAAGCATAAATTTCAGTTACTCAAACATTACTCTCAGTTACTCAAGAGTTAATTTCAGTTACTCAAACATTAATCTCAGTTACTCAAGCATTCTGTAATAGTTACTCAAGCATTACTCTCGGTTACTCAAGCATTAATCTCGGTTACTCAAGTATTCTGTAATAGTTACTCAAGCATAAATTTTAGTTACTCAAACATTACTCTCAATTACTCAAGAGTTAATTTCAGTTACTCAAGCATTAATCTCGGTTACTCAAGCATTCAGTAATAGTTACTCAAGCATTAAACTCGGTTACTCAAGCATTCTGTAATAGTTACTCAAGCATAAATTTCAGTTACTCAAACATTACTCTCAGTTACTCAAGAGTTAATTTCAGTTACTCAAACATTAATCTCGGTTACTCAAGCATTCTGTAATAGTTACTCAAGCATTACTCTCGGTTACTCAAGCATTAATCTCGGTTACTCAAGTATTCTGTAATAGTTACTCAAGCATAAATTTTAGTTACTCAAACATTACTCTCAATTACTCAAGAGTTAATTTTAGTTACTCAAGCATTAATCTCAGTTACTCAAGCATTCAGTAATAGTTACTCAAGCATTAAACTCGGTTACTCAAGCATTCTGTAATAGTTACTCAAGCATAAATTTCAGTTACTCAAACATTACTCTTAGTTACTCAAGAGTTAATTTCAGTTACTCAAGCATTAATCTCGGTTACTCAAGCATTCAGTAATAGTTACTCAAGCATTAATCTCAGTTACTCAAGCATTCTATAATAGTTACTCAAGCATAAATTTTAGTTACTCAAACATTACTATCAGTTACTCAAGCATTACTCTCAGTTACTCAAGTATTAATCTCGGTTACTCAAGCACTAATTTCATTTACTTGAGCATTACTTGTTGTTCTTCTTTTCCCACTTTGTTGCGCGCAGCTTCTTTCTTCTCAGTTGCTCTGTTGCCTCCACGACCAGCAGTAGCAACCTTACTGCACTTTGCACTTTTTTATTGAGGTTTGATCCAAGGGGGAGTTGTAACCCCTCTTTTTTTCCCTTTCTTTTATGTCTGAGTTGTCGAAGAAGTAGCTTGCTTATCTCCTTCAGTAGCCACTGCAGCTCCTGTTTTGACCTCTTTCTATATTGTCTGAGGAGTCTCAGCAGCAAACCCCTTCTCCATTTCCACAGCTTCTTCTTTCCCCTCTTCTTCTGCTTCTGTGGCCTTGGTAGCCTCTTTCTAATCTCCTTTCAGAGTTGTCGGAGTAGTTTGTTCTTGTATTTCCCTTTCCGCGGCCGATGCTGCTTTTCCCGCTTCTTCTGCCTATTTTGCCATCTTCTCATCGGCTTGAAACTGGTGCATTTCGAAGTCGTCGTCACCTATTTAAACCACTTTCGGTCTATTCTTTCTCCACAGAGGCATTGTCGATGATTTCCACAAGGCTTTCTTCGTCCTTGTCATCCCTGAGTATCTGATGAGTCGATGAAGGAGCGACTGGAGGAGGTGATGATGGAGGAGGTGATGACAGAGGAGGTGGTGATGGAGTGGTTGGGTGATGTCTTTGCGGGTCAGATTGCGCGACAACAGGAGAAATCGCTAGGGAGGGAGACAAATTGGGGTTTTGCTTCGCTGGGGAGGGCGATGAATTAGGGTTCGCTAGCTGCTCTCTCTGCTCGAATGCTTTTTTCCCACTTTTTTCCACTCCGGGTTGCGGGAGTACTACTGTCGGGTAGCGTAATCAAGTTACCCACACGGGCAACTAAAAGTTTCTCTCTCTCTTCTCTCTCTCTCTCTCTCTCTCTCTCTATATATATATATATATATATATATATATATATATATATATATATATATATATATATATATATATATATATATATATATATATATATGTATATATATGTATATATATGTATATATATGTATATATATGATATATATGTGTGTGTATGTATATATATATATGTGTGTATATATATGTATATATGTGTGTATGTGTGTGTGTGTGTGCGTATATATATATATATATATATATATATATATATATATATATATATATATATATATATATATATATATATATGTGTGTGTGTGTGTGTGTGTGTGTGTGTATGTATATATATATGTGTGTGTATATATATGTATATATGTGTATATATGTGTATATATGTATATATATGTGTATATATATATATGTATATGTATATATATATATTAATATATATGCATATGTATATATATATATGTATGGGGATTTATTCACTGCCCGCGCGGGTAGCCTGATTTTTTGCTACCCGCACATCTAAAAGTTTAACTATATGGTACACAAAAGTAACTCTAAGATCAAAAGAGTAACTGCATTGATAAAAAAGTAACTATATGACTAAAAAAGTAACTGCGCAGAAAATATACAGTCAGTAAATATATGGTCATATTTTTTTTTATTTTGGTGGGGCAAATGATATTATTTTTGGATTAAATTTTTTGGGGAGCTAGATAAAATGCCCCTCTACAATTGCAAATTAAACAAAAAGTGACAGGAAGGGTGTGCAGGTAGCTACCCATGCGGTTATTAAAGATGAGCCCTATCTGTGTGTGTGTGTGTGTGTGTGTGTATATATATATACATATATATATATATATATATATATGTATGTATACATATGTATATGTATATATATTTATACATATGTATGTATATATATGTATATATATATGTATATGTGTAACATCCCAACTTTTCTAAAAAGGATTTTTTTCTTTATTTCATCAAATATACGTTCTTGAACATGAGGGGCCTTTATATAAACTCTTTCATACCATTGAATTTCTATCACTCAAAATATGGTCCCAAGTGATGTCTTGGTTGTAGTTTACTAACAAGAGTCCACTAAGGGACCAAGTAGTTTTAGCCATTGTTAATTATGTAAATGAATTTGTAAAAGATGTATTATATGTAATCAATACCCACATCATGGCTTAATATGTATAATTGATAATATAAATGATTGTTTCATATAGACAATAATTTAACCAATAGATATAGTGTTATAAAAAAGGGAGAAACTAATACGGAATCTAGTTTATATAACTAGAGTTTTGAACATGGGTACGAGAATATTGATAAATCAAGTAAGAGGCAGAAGAGTTAGTGACTCATAAATTAGGACTTGTGCAACCACGATGGATATATCTTGTGGTTCTATAAGATTTAATATGTGATAGTGCATCTTATAATAGGATTCATAATATGATCACTTTTTCTACCTAGACGAGGAAGATCTTGCTTGACAATCCCAGTAGTGTTGGATTTACACAAGTATCCTGTGCCATTAGGACTTCCTAGTTAGGATAGTATACTGATGGAGCCGCTCTTGGACCCTCGACACCAATGCAATAACCTAAGGGTTCATCAAGTGCTAATGGGACAGAGTAGCGTCTAAGGATTTTAGTTATCCGGATCTTGAAAGACCTTGACCCTATATAAAGGAATAGATGGTTGAGAATGTGTCGAGGAATTTAGGGCTAGCGTCGTCTTTATAGAGGCTCCCCATGTTGTAATGTTAGATGGAAAAACACTAAAGGACAGTGACGCCCAGAACTTGGCTGCGATTGTTGTGGGAGGATCGAACCACCGATACAGGCTCTTGGTACTAGCACAATGTCCAAGGTAAGTGAGGGTGAGGTTACACCGAGGCAAGGAGCAACCCTCCGAACAAGCTACAGTGTTTGCCTCATACGGTGGGTCGTCTGACCACCTAGGCGGGTGGCTTCCCTATTTGTCGCATGGGAGACAGGGGGGCTAAGACTCCTGATCCAAACACAACTAGTCGAGCCGAAGACCTCTTTCCTATGTTCCTCAATGCTGGGGGGAGGCTCAGTAGTGACTTCACGATTGTGTAGATCTTAGACGGCCGAACATCACCCTGGAGAGGTGGTCGGCGCTGCGTTCTGTTTCTACAGAGAAACAGAGGCTTCGCGCCTGTGTTGCGCCCCTCTAGAGGAGGAAGATGGGGTCCCAATCATCCTTGTTGGGCCACTAGCCAACAGGCCCAATTAACCTGAAAGCAAAGGAAATAAGGTAATATCAATGATCAGATTTTAATTGGTTCTAAACTTTAAGGATTCGTAGATATTGATGCGATTGTCAGAATATGGTGTATAAGGGCTCGTTGGAAACCTTGAGATACAAAGAAAATCTTTAAGGAGATTACAGACTCTAGAAATACATGGATAAGGTAATTTTATTTAAGAAATGTTAGATAGGTGGATTAAGTGCATATATGATGGTGCTTTGTTAAAATAATGTTATAGGTGTGGAGCTCATCATTGAAATTCAAGCAAGTGTTACACCACAATCTTAATAGGTATGATGAAATGACCACTCATGATTTAGAGGTTTTGTTGATACTATATGATGTATTGGGTATGCATGCGTGCATGCCATAAGATTGTGTAGGATGTCATTTAAAGATGAAGATGTGAGTAAATGGATAGTTGAGTTTTACAAGAAGTGTCTTTAAAAGAATTTGGACCCGGCTAGAGAAATTCAGATGAAGATTTTATCCTCTATGAGCTAGGTAAGTGGTTCATGCCCATGAGTATTCGTATTTTAAGTTCAGTATGTTTACATGTCTCCTGATAAGACTTTTATAATTTATATCGTTCAATGTTCTAAGATTTTAATGCAAGCAAGAATATTCTCATATCTCTATCATTATGTAAGTCCAGATATCCAAAATCTCAAATAGAGACACGTTGCTCAAAATAGTTGTGACCCATGGACCAAGTCCATGACAAAGTTAAAGAATCACGTTCCTGTAAGATTTCTTAGAAATGTTCGAAATTAATGAATAAGATTGTAAGATAAGATATGCAAGTAATGTAGCCATACTTAGTTGGTGATTTGGGATAGTTTTATATTGATAATTTAAGTACACATATGTTGTCAGGAGTTCTCATATTTATAGGCATAGTTATGTAGTAAGATTTCAAGTAGAAACATGCCATTAAGATTTCATACATATGTAGAGATCTAAGAACTAGATTCCTTAGAATGAATAATATCTAGAATTTAATTACAATATAAGAATATGAATTTCAGAATATTAAGACATGGTCTACTTTCAGAAATAAAGGTACTTTTGGGATCACAATGTGTTGTACAAAATGAGTTCATGATGGCATTATAAGATAATGATACATTAAGTTATGATTAGGTTGCAATGCAATATTTTATAAGATTTCTATTTTAACATTTAAGGTTTAATATGTAAGTTCATATGCAAAGTTTTAGGGTAACATCATATTTTATAAGAAGGATTCAACCATCTTGTCAGAATTGATATTTTTAGATATGTTTTACTTATGATACTTTCATAAGCTTGACTTAAGATACTTTGTATACTTAATATTTCTATATCCATGTCAGATCCTTCCTCATAAGACATTAGACTCATTTATGATATAATTGGTATAATGAAGTAATCTTACCATATAAGAGTTTTAGAATAAAGTTTACCCAGATAATGAGATACATGTTCAAATCCAGCAATGAATTTAGTTTAGAACTTAGGAATAAGAGATTTAGATTTAGACTTAGACTACTCACTTTGTGAGTAGCCAGATTTTGAATAAGATATATGATAAGGGTTATAGACCCAATCTCAATTATGTAGTAATTGAGATACATGTTTACATTCAGATATAGATTCAAATTCAGATATAGATATAGATTCAGATTCAGATTTCAGATTTAGAATTTAGTACATGTTTAGTACTCAGTTTCATATAAGTTCAAAGTCAGAGTTTAGTAAGATTAGACTTAAGATAATTAACTCAAAACCTTCACATAATACATTATATAATAAGTCCTCACCAGAGAGTCTCGGGACGATTCATAGGGCGCACTGCGCCAGACACTGCGGGTGTCACAGAGGGCATGTTATGCCAACAGAGGGTGCATTGCACCATAGAGGACACTTCGGTGTCAACATAGGGCACATAGTGCCAATAGAGGGTGCATTGCACCATAGAGAACACTTCGGTGTCAACAGAGGAGGACTTATTGTATAATGGTGGCCACAAATAGATAAAACATGTAAGTAAAAGATACTTAGATTAGAGCATGTTTGTAATATCATCCATGAGTGTGATGAGAGGAATTCAGATAAGATAAGTATGACCTAGACACTTTGGTGTAGGTCATGAAACCCATAGTATAGGTCTCCAAAAACGATAGAGTAGAAAGATAAGAGTAAAGAAATTTATATATATTACGCTTTCATATTTTAATCAACATTTTTTATCAGTTTTATAAAGTCCAAGAATATTTTGTAACATTATTAGCTCTTCAGTAATGTATGTTTTAGAATACTCATGCCAATTACTCTAACGACTGTTTTTCCCAATGCATGGTTGGGGACGCAATGTCCGTAGGTTTTGGAGCAGTTGAGGATCAAAGGAACAAATAAAGGTCTAGGAGATTTTCAAGCTTGCCTAGTGGGGTGCCATCTACCGAGACGGTCCAGAATTTAGACATTTCTTTTTATGCATAGTCTTATTACCAGAGTATGTTAGATGAGTTGTAGTTTCCCTTTTTATCAAGAACTATGTATGAATCAGTTTTACTCAAATGCAAAGTGTTTCATTTACTTTCATTGCAATGATAGTCATGCTTGTGACACCCAAAAAAAATGAATGCTTCCGCTCATGTGATATGAAAATCGGGGTGTTACAATATGGTATTACAGCAGTTTGGTAAATGGCCACTAGGAAAACATGATTCTCATAGTCACCCTAGAGTGAAGAGGTAAGATTAGGGTTTAGGGATAGATTCCATAAGAAGAATACCATAACCTAGAGTGATTATGGGTCTTAAACTTAGAATAGATAGATATCTTAGAGGTAGAAATCATCCTTGTTTAGATCTAAAGTAGCAACCTAAACCTAGATAATGAGGTTTCCTCTCCATTCTCAGTGGTTATGGCCAGCCAATTGAGAATTGAAAAGGAATTTCATAAGCGCTAGACTTTTATGCATCCCTCCTTTCTTACTAGCCCATGTGGTATGAGACACATGTGTTAGTGGGTTAGTGAGAGATAGTATGTCAGGATCCCACATGTCTGGGTATGTGCCTGATCACCACATATCTAGGAATGTAGGAGTTACCTAAGGAACTTAAGATTAGTCAGTCATCTAGACCTAATGTTAAAAAGTATGAAAAGGTTGAGTTAGATGCCTAAGTATAGTGCCAAGTTTAGTTTCATATACCTTAAGTATGAGTTGAGCAGTAGACTAAGGTAGTAGTTAATGCTCACATAAATGTTTTGTGAAATTTAAATTTCACATATCCCTTTTTATGCAAAATTCTGAACATAAGGGTACTTTGATATGGTAACTATTAGTGAATGAAGAAGTAAGCAAAACCATAAGGTGGACAAAATAATTGAATTTTGGGGACGAAATTCCTATAAGGTGGGTAGTATTGTAACATCCCAACTTTTCTAAAAAGGATTTTTTTTCTTTATTTCATCAAATATATGTTCTTGAACATGAGGGGCCTTTATATAAACTCTTTGATAACATTGAATTTCTATCACTCAAAATATGGTCCCAAATGATGTCTTGGTTGTAGTTTACTAATAAGAGTCCACTAAGGGACCAAGTAGTTTTAGCCATTGTTAAATATGTAAATGAATTTGTAAAAGACATATTATATGTAATCAATACCCACATCATGGCTTAATATGTATAATTGATAATATAAATGATTGTTTCATATAAACAATAATTTGACAAATAGATATAGTGTTATAAAAAAAGGGAGAAACTAATAAGGAATATAGTTTATATAACTGGAGTTTTGAACATGGGTATGAGAATATTGATAAATCAAGTAAGAGGCAGAAGAGTTAGTGACTCGGAAATTAGGACTTGTGCAACCACGATGGATATATCTTGTGGTTCTATAAGATTTAATCTGTGAGAGTGCATCTGATAATAGGATTCATAATATGATCACTTTTTCTACCTAGATGAGGAGGATCTTTCTTGACAATCCCAGTAGTGTTGGATCTACACAAGTATCTCGTTCCATTAGGACTTCCTAGTCAGGATAGTATACAGATGGAGCCGCTCTTGGACCCTCGACACCAATGCAATAACCTAAGGGTTCATCAAGTGCTAATGGGACATAGTAGCATCTAAGGATTTCAGTTATCCGGATCTTGAAAGACCTTGACCCTATATAAAGGAATAGATGGTTGAGAATGTGTCGAGGAATTTAGCGTCATCTTTGTAGAGGCTCCCCATGTTGTACTGTTAGATGGAAAAACACCAAAAGACAACGATGCCCAGAACTTGGTTGCGATTGCTGTGGGAGGATCGAACCACCGAGATAGTCTCTTGGCGCTAGCACAATGGCCAGGGCAAGCGAGGGTGAGTTTACGCTGAGGCAAGGAGCAACCCTCCGAACAAGCTGCAGTGTTTGCCTCAGACGGTGGGTCATCTGACCACCTAGGCGGGCGGCTTCCCTATTTGTCGCATGAGAGATAGGGGAGTTGAGAATCCTGATCCGAACCCAACTAGTAGATCCAAAGACCTCTTTCCTATGTTCCTCAATGTTGGGGGGAGGCTCAGCGGCGACTTCACAGTTGTGTAGATCTTAGACGGTCGAACATCACCCTAGAGAGGTGGTCGGCACTGCGCTCTATTTAAACGGAGAAATAGGGGCTTCATGCCTGTGTTGCGCCCTACTAGAGGAGGAAGACGGGGTCCCAATCATCCTTGTTGGGCCGCTATCCAGCATGCCTAATTAACCTGAAAGCAAAGGATATAAGGTAATATCAATGATCAGATTTTAATTGGTTCTAAACTTTAAGGATTCGTAGATATTGATTAGATTGTCGGAATATGGTGTATAAGGGCTCATTGGAAACCTTGAGATACAAAGAAAATATTGAAGTGATTACAGACTCTGGAAATACATGGATAAGGTAATTTTATTTAAGAAATGTTAGATAGGTATATTAAGTGCATATATGATGGTGCTTTGTTAAAATAATGTTATAGGTGTGGACCTCATCATTGAAATTCAAGCAAGTGTTACACCACAATCTTAATAGGTATGATGAAATTACCACTCATTATTTAGAGGTTTTGTTGATACTATATGATGTATTGGGTATGCATGTGTGCATGCCATAAGATTGTGTAGGATGTGATTTAAAGATGAACATGTGAGTAGATCTATAGTTGAGATTTACAAGAAGTGTCTTTAAAAGAATTTAGACCCGACTAGAGAAATTCAGATGAAGATTTTATCCTCTATGAGCTAGGTAAGTGTTTCATGCCCATGAGTATTCATATTTTAAGTTTAGTATGTTTACATGTCTCCTGATAAGACTTTAATAATTTATATGTTTTAATGTTCTAAGATTTTAATGCAAACAAGAATATTCTCATATCCCTATCATTATGTAAGTTCAGATATCCAAAATCTCAAATAGAGACATGTTTCTCAAAATAGTTGTGACCCATGGACCAAGTCCATGACAAACTTAAAGAATCATGTTCCTATAAGATTTCTTAGAAATGTTCGAAATTAATGAATAAGATTGTAAGATAAGATATGCAAGTAATGTAGCCATACTTAGTTGGTGATTTGGGATAGTTTTATATTGAGAATTTAAGTACACATATGTTGTCAGGATTGCTCATATTTATAGGCATAGTTATGTAGTAAGATTTCAAGTAGAAACATGCCATTAAGATTTCATACATATGTGGAGATCTAAGAACTAGATTCCTTAGAATGAATAATATCTAGAATTTAATTACAATATAAGAATATGAATTTTAGAATATTAAGACATGGTCTACTTTCAAAAATAAAGGTACTTTTGGAATCATAATGTGTTGTAAAAAATGAGTTCATGATGGCAATATAAGATAATGATACATTAAGTTATGATTAGGTTGCAATAAAATATTTTATAAGATTTCTATTTTAACATTTAAGGTTTAATATGTAAGTTCATATGCAAAGTTTTAGGGTAACATCATATTTTATAAGAAGGATTGAACCATCTTGTCAGAATTGATATTTTTAGATATGTTGTACTTATGATACTTTATAAGCTTGACTTAAGATACTTTGTATACTTAGTATTTCTATATCCATGTCAGATCCTTTCTCATAAGACATTAGACTCATTTATGATATAATTGGTATAATGAATTAATCTTACCATATAAGAGTTTTAGAACAAAGTTTACCCAGATAATGAGATACATGTTCAAATCCAGCAATGAATTCAGTTTAGAATTTAGGAATAAGAGATTTAGATTCAGACTTAGACTACTCACTTTGTGAGTAGCCAGATTTTGAATAAGATATATGGTAAGGGTTATAGACCCAATCTCAATTATGTAGTAATTGAGATACATGTTTACATTCAGATATAGATTTAGATTCAGATTCAGATATAGATTCAGATTCAGAATTTAGTACATGTTTAGTACTCAGTTTTAGATAAGTTCAAAGTCAGAGTTTCATAAGACTAGATTTAAGATAATTAACTCAAAACCTTCACATAATACATTACATAATAAGTCCTCAGCAGAGAGTCCCAGGATGATTCAGAGGGTGCACTGCGCCAGACATTGCGGGTATCACAGAGGGCATGTTATGCCAACAGAGGGTGCATTGCACCATAGAGGACACTTTGGTGTCAACAGAGGGCACGTAGTGCCAACAGAGGGTGCATTGCACCATAGAGAACACTCCGGTGTCAACAGAGGAGGATTTATTGTATAATGG